>CABHPH010145995.1:0-32586 GCA_902168325.1 Peromyscus nudipes | reverse complement strand
CTTTTGGGGCGGACACCAGAAAGCTAAATTGATACTACTAGTGATCCATCGGAACCGCTGTCCACCTATAAGTATTTTTTAATTGCTAGTAGTGATTAGAAGAATATATAAAATCTATTTTCTTTAATTTAGTCAGCAAAGACTGAGCCTTCTGTCCTTAAATCATACAGGTTTACTCTAAAACCCAAAAAGACAAGTACTGGCTCCATTAGAGTCTTTAAAATGTGTGTGTGTGTGTGTGTGTGTGTTTAAAATGATAGCATTCAAGTGCCATTAAGCTTTACAATTACTTACAACCTATTGTATAGACGTATTTGTCATCAAAGAAAATGAAACTACCAGAGTCACTGTAGAATACAGAAGAGGCTGCTAATAGGAGTCTTCAGATAGAAACTGACAAGGCAAAGCATTGTGAGTGTCCACTTTGGTAAATATATGCTTGGAACAGTGCTACTGAAATGCCCCAAGTTGCACCTCCCATCTTTCCTTTGGCACATCATTTTCAAAATGACACGTGAATATCACCTTAACTGCTTTTGTTTCTCTTGGTAGAGACAGTGGCTATCATTTATTTTTCCTAGGTACTAATGTTGTACTCTGAACATTGTGTCAAAGCTACAATCAAAATGTAAATTGCTTATTCTTGTACCCTCCAGCTTTTTTAAATTTTGTTTTGTTTTGTTTTCAAGACAGGATCTCACTATGTAGTTCTGGCTGTCCTAGGAACTCACTATGTAGACCAGGCTGGCCTTGAACTCCTAGAGATCTGCCTGCTTCTACCTCCTGAGTGCTAGGATAGCACAGCATGTGCTGTGCCCGGTTCTTTGGATTTTTTTTCCCCCTCTAGGTTTCTTTAGACCAATGTTCATTATGCTTCAGTCTGCCTTAGAATCACAGAAAGAAGCTACTAAAGTGTGGATTCTCAAGTCCTACCCCAGAGATTCTGATTAAATACAAAACAGTCTCCAATAGATAAATATAAGGTGTGCTGAGATTTGATTTTAAGAACCATTTAACTACTATTTCCTAATTCCTACAGAGTAAAATTCTTAGTAAGTGTCATCCCCAGCTGGAATCCTAAGCCTAACATAGAATAATAGCTCTATTAATATTTCATCAAAAAATGTCAGTGTTGGAGGATAGCTGAGAGCATGTGTTTAGCATGTACAATTACCAGCACCAAATGAATAAATACCTGTATTTTTTCAGATACTACTCGTAAAAATTAATACTCAAATGTACTATGACATTTATGTAATTCTCAAAGAGGCAGTACTAAACACTAATTTTAAAAGGAAACATTAGGATATTTAGGTGCCCATTTCTTACAAAACAACAAAGACAAAAACTTAACCATTGAAGTAAAACATGCAAAATAATAACAAAAAAAGACACCTTCAAAGTGTCTGTTTAACCAAAATGGAATCTAAAATTCCTACCCAGATGAGCAATGTGATAAATTATTAAAAAAAAAAGTACTGACAATTAAAATTCTTTTTTGTGGAGTTAAAAGTGAATTTCGATCTTCCAACTTGAAAGAATTAAGAACTGTTATTAAACTACAAAATCATCCACTTTCCTAAATAAGAAACTATCCTGTGGACAGTTTATGTTAGGAAAAATTATTCCCCTCTTTACTCTACTCATATAATTCTCTGTCCTGTCCTGTCACTTTTTTTTATTAAGAGCCTCTAGATATCCCAGCCCTGTGTTGCCTTCAGATAAAACTGACCACATTTTTTTAGTTTTGTGTCTTATTTATTTGTACTCAGCTCATTCCACAAAGGAATTGAGGCAATTTGCTCTGTTTCAAAGAGACAGCTCTCTAGAGTAGATCAAATGGACAGTGTCTACACTGCTCATTATGACAAGTCATTCTTGTTAGCAAGAGACAAGAAACGGTTAAAATTACCCTAAAATGTATAGCATCTAGTAGTCCAAATCAAAAGGGCAATAACAGAAGATGGACTTTTTGTATGAAACACACTTCTCCTATTTAGAAAACCATTTTCAGACACAGGTTTTGTCTGTGTCTATGATGGATGCACTTAGGCGACGCTTTGTGTATGCCATTATTTTTAGTGTTTCTTGCTAAAGTTACTGCATTGGTTGTAAGATGGAAAGAGAAATAAAGAGAAGCTGAAGGAAATGGATCCTTATTTCTCTTGTCTTCAAATGTTTTCTTAACAAGAACTAGTAGAGAAATCAAATAATACTTTTCATACTTTAGTTGTATTAGGATAATAATAATAATAATAATAATAATAATAATAAGTGAAACTTTAAATCTCAACCCAAAAGAGGCTGAGGCCCCCATCCCATTCCACAGAAAAACCCTAGCCTCTTACAAAGTCTCTTGATTTGTTTTCTCAGAAGTAGATACTGCAGTTCAAAGAAGAGAGTATACATCCCTAGAACTAAAACTAACCCCCTTCTCTATGACTTTCAAAATAAATGTGGAATGCTGAATGAGGACCTGCCCACAGTCCTTTATCTCAAAGAATTTAGATGTGCCCGCAAGAGAAGCTGACAGTGGTCAAGACACCGTTTTCTTTGTCTCTCATCTTTATTTTTGTTTAGCTTTCATGTAGAAGAAAGATTATCCTTAGGCATAGAGTCTGTTATTTATTTCTGCATAATAAAAGTTAGCAGCTTTGTTACACAGCTATGATGGCCAAGAATCCACAAGCAGGTTGACATGACCCTGCCTCAGCATCTCTCATGAGGCTCAGTGGCAATCATTCACAGATTTGACCGTAGCTCAGAGGATCTGACTGAAGAGAGCTCATCCTTGAATTGCCGGCTGGCACCTTTGGTTCCTCGTTGGCCACTGGAAAAAGGCCTTAGTTCTTGACAACATGGGTTCCTCTTTGGGGGCAATGAATGCCCTTTTGATATAGCAACTGACTTTTCCAGAGCAAGAACCAAGAGATGGAGCAACCAAGCCAGACTGTGCTCATGTAAGCTGAGAATATTAGACAAAAGAAGTAACTGAGCTGGTGTTTAGTTCTAAGTTTAACCCATGAAAAACTCTTAAACTTGTCTTTCAAGTCACCTAGTAATGGCTTCTAAAGGGTGTTTAGTAACGAAGATTTGTTTTGTTTCCTAGATTATCTTTATTTCCATTTGAAGTTTCTAAATATGATGTGAGTTTATCATTGTGTAGCAATAAACAAGAAAAAATTATATTCTCATTGGAATTCATATGAATTTATCCCCCTTAAAAGACGTGACATTGAACTCGAGAACCAGAAAATTCTGGTAGAAGTAGCTTATGACTGAGCTTTTATGTTATACTTTCTTTCTCTTGGGTTGTTTGTGCCAGATCAAAGTCACAGCCTGTGCTTGCTAGGCACATGTTCTATCACTGAGCTGCAGTCCCAGCCCAGACCATAATTATTACTCATTTCAGTATAGTTTATTACAACAGCAAGACATCAAACACATCCATTCAATTTGCTGCCCCTCTTATTTGCATATGTATATACCCAGATCCTTTTCTGTATAGAGTAATCATTTTAATATAAGGAGAATAAACAGTTTTACATTGATTGGATTTGAGTTTCAAGACATTCTATGTCTTTAGGATTCTGTCAGTTAGGAATAAGATGAGAGAGCCCTCTCTCCAGTTCTTGACCTGGCAGGGTTGGCTCTTACCCAGTCGTAACCCTCCTCTCTCTTTCCAGACTCTCAGCACTCACACACCTCACCAACTATTAACACAAAGCCTCATGCATGCTGAACACTAAAGCTGAGCCATTCTACTAGCCTAGCTGTGAGGTCAGTTTGGATGACAATCTGCTTCTGACCTTTTATCCTGCTTCTAACTGGCTCTGAGACCAAATCCTAATTAAACCTACTTTCACTAAAGGAACATGTTTAGTCTTGATTACATCTAGTCTTCCTGGAAGATGACTGTCTCATTCCCTGTTATGATTTGAATATGAAATAGATCCCCACAGATCCCTGTGTTTGAACATTTGGTCCTTCAACCTGTGGTGCTGTTTTGTAAAGTGTGGAGCCTTTTGGACATGGAATCTAACTGGCAGATACAGGACCGTAGCGGAGGAGCTAGAAGGGGATAGCCCAGCCTGAATCCTTACCCGAGCTCTCCGCTTCCCAACCAACACAATGGAACCAGCTGCCCAGATATGTCAAGCAGCTACAGCTGCCACACTCCCCCACCATGATAAACTGCAACCCTCTCGAACTGATCCAAAATAAATCAGTTTAAGTTGCTTTGAAAAACATTTTATCAATGGATAAGCAAAGTAACCAGTTCACTCCAGTCTTACACACTGGGGTTCTCTTCTCCCTGGAACTCCTGAGAAGAGAGGAACCCAGAACTGTGTTGTTTTCTGTCACTCATCAGTCTTAGTCCCTGCAGCTCACTAAGAACATGCAGAGAAAATCCTTCCTCATCATGATCTAAACTTTAATGAGCAGTCCTCTCCACACACACTGCTTACTCCTGCTCTGGCTCATGAGGTTATTTTGAACCATGAGCAAGTACACAGAAAACATTTTCCCCTCCCTTTTAGTTCTTTTCATCCAAGTCTCTGCTTTTACCTTGAGAGGCACAATGGCTGACCTTGAAAATTATATTTTATTTGGGTTCATCGCAGTTAGGAAGAGTTATCCTTCAGTAAAGGATAAGATTCAAGGCTGCTTGTGTAACTTAAATTTTCCCCCAGCCCGCCTATCCTCAAGGTGGCCCTGATCATCACTCCCTGAAATTCTACCAGTTGAGACTAAGGGTTTAGATGAGAAACCTTGGTCTGTGAAGCCATGTCTTATGGTACTTGCAATGAGTATGCTGCAAGACAGGCATGGTAGCCCCCAGCCTATTATCCCACCTACTTAAAGAGACCAGGACAGAAGAATGGCAAATGCATGGCCTACGTTGACTACAAAGTTTAACACCAAACTGGACACTTACTTAGTGACACTGTCTAGCATGGGCTACAAAGTTTAACACCATCTCTGGCTGCCTAAAATAAGAAGTAAAAAAAAGAAGGTTGGGATATAGTTCAGTGATAGAGTGCTTGCCTAGCAAGCATGAGATCCTAGGTTCAGTCCCCAATATCACCAAATCCAAAAAAAAAAAAAAAAAAAAAAAGGAACTTTGGACGAAAGATAACTGAGACAATATTTTGTAGTTTAAATATATGATTCTTCCAAAGAATGGCTCCAAGCCTCTCAGTGTGAAGCAAGCAAGGTGTCTGTGGACATGTGAGTACATATGTGGACATATGTGTACAGCGTGCACTGCTTTCTCTTTAATAATTCGGATCCCCACAACCTCCTGTCAACATTTGGTGAAAAGATACCGAAGAACACAGCCACTTTGTTAATTAAGCTCACAATCAGGTTTCAGGCATACCGGTCATTATGAATTATTTGCTGAATTTTCTCTAACCTTTACTCAGATGAGCTATTTTTGTTATGGGCATTTTATTTTTGTTTCTTTATTGTGATAAGTAAAAACATGAATTTAGGTCAAGCAAGATTTTCTAGTGCATTTCTAGAGATCTCTTCATAGCTAAGTTAGCAGAGGTTCTGCAATATGAAGTGAATGAAGCAGGTCTGGAGTTTCTTGCCCTACGTCGATATAAAACGTGAGCCGTGACCAGGGCCCTTCCTGTTATTACAGTGTCCTTATTCTTACCAGGCATTTTTAAAATACCAAGCTGTCTACAGCAACAGTAATTTAGTGGGTTTGTGTTAATATATTCATGAAGGGTCTTGATGGATTTGATAACCATAAGCAGCTGTTAACATTAAATTGCCATTTAATTTTTTTCAGTGACTTTCAAAGTTGTCAATATTAAACAGGAGGGCCTTACAAATTACTACTCTAAGGCCAATAAGAATAAACTCAAATATTATTTAAAAGTCTCTACTAAGTTCTCTTTTTCTCTACAGTATACCACTACAGAGAAAACAGAAACACATGGAGGCATGTTTATCTCAGCCTTTAGGCACCCCGTTATGTATTTGCCCGTAATTTGCATCAGATGTTACTATACACAGAAACTCTTTCATATTTTCCTCTCACACCCCTCTAACTTTGTTTATTTTTAGGATAAGGTCTCATATAATCCAGGCCTATCTTGAATTTTAGGCATGCACCACCATACCTGGCCATATCCATTTAATTTTTTAACTCCACCCGGCTCCCCTGTATCCCTTCCATCACATCTTCGCCATTCCCTTTCAGAACACAAGTTTCATTTCCAGCAACATGCTTGCAAGGCACTCTCCCATTAGTCACTGAGATCTCCGTTCTTCCCCTCTATTTTCTCCCTGTTGGGTGGCTTCGTCAACGTTCCAGCTGTCTGGGCTTCAGTAGCAGAGGCAGTGCTGGGGACACCTAGCCAGCATCCACAGCATGAGGCCCGTGCCAGGCACGTCAGTGTCATCGGGAAGGAAATCTGGAGTTGTGCAGTTCTCGCTGACATGCTTCACTGGCCTCGGTCCATTTGTGCAGCAATCTAAAGGCCACAGAGTGTACTGAAAACCGAGGACCTTCCTGTTGGAGTTCTCCGCCTCGGCCCTAGCTCCAGGCTTCCTCACTCAGATGGTATCAACAAGAACAGGAGTTCCCAAGCCTGATTTCTCTTCTGCCAGCTCATTTTACAAATACGAGCATTTAATTTGACCTTTTAAACAGATATCTTAATTTTTGCAGAGAGATTAAAAAAACTAGTCTTATATTTTTAGGCAGTGTTGGTAAATGCGTTATTTTTAGCTTTTAACTTGCTGGAACACAGAAGGGGACTTTCTGCGTCATTCCCAAATAACATGCGTTCTGTCACTGTCCTTGACTGCTACACATTAGATAAAGATAGTCCTCATTTTTATAATAAACTATAAACTAATGAACTATAACTGTGCGCTCACTGGGGAAAATAATTCATAGACATATGCAACATTTTCAAAGAAATCTTTTATTTCAAAAAGTAGAAAAGCATGCAACTTTTCATGAAAGAATAAATCTTAGCTAATATTTGAAATAATTCCCTGTAGCAGATAACAGAAAATGTCTTCTGCTGTGTTTGGAGTATGTATGTGTGAAGGTGTGTGTGTGTGTGTGTGTGTGTGTGTGTGTGTGTGCACGCGCGCTTGATTTTTTTTAGTACTTGTTTTTATTTTCACACTTGAAAATAAATGAAAATTATTTTTCATGATTTAGTTTCGGTCACAGAAAGTTTCAGTCATTTGGGTATGTCAGTCTAAAACTTGACATGTCACAGTGAAGGTGTAGCTCGGTGAGAGTGCTTGCCTAACATTTAGTAGACCCTGGTTCCTCCATTAAAAACAAACAGAATCACAAATAGAAGGCAGGCATGAAATAACTAACATCTTTATATCATTTCTTAACTTTAAGAAGAAAGAACTAACGTAAAATACACTAACTTTTACATACAATTTATAGATAAGAGTCTTCAAATTCTCACATCTTTGGCTTGTGGTGGAAGGTAGTGTTAGTGTTACTTAAGGTGGAGGCCATAGCCGGGGATGGGTCCACAGACTGTTAGCGTTCCATGGGAAGGTGAGTGTGAAAGCAAGTGTATTTAGAAATATTGACAGTAATTTGATGCTGCCTTGGTATCTGATATTGTGTTTTATAAATGTAGCAGTCAGTATAGTTTAGATGTTTAACCAAAAAAAAAGAAAATGTCAATCAAAGGTAACCTGAGAAACACTAGTATAATCTAAAGTCAATAGGTAATTATAAAAATTTCAAGTTTTACCGTTTTTTTTCTACTAAATTGTCTTTGTGGTCTCCAGGGGTCACTGGGGATTGAACCCAGGGCCTCATGCATGCTAGACAAGCTATATATCCATAGCCCTCTTTTTAGCTTTTATTTTGAGACAGTCACATTAAGTAGCCCCAGCTGGCCTTGAACTCACTCTGTAGCCCAGGCAAGTCTTGAACTTGTGATCCTCCTGCTTCAGCCTCCTGATGGCTCAGATTACAGGCCAGTGCCAAAATGAAAATGCAGACAAGAGCTAGGAAGATTATTCTGGTGGACCACTAATGAAACAGAGACAAGCAGAGGCTAAGTGCTATGACTTAGTACAGAATGTTTCCCTAGTATGCTTGACTCCCAGGACCAGGAGCCTGGGGGGGAAGGTCAGAGTCAGACATGGGACAACAGAGACCTCGAAACTTGAAGATGCTATAAGGATGGCTTTGAGATAGGAGGAAGGAACCCCAAACCAAAGACTCCAGATGGTCCTGGAAGCTAGAACTGGCAAAGGAAAGAATTTTCCACTGGAACTTTTAGGCAGAATGCAGGCATTGATGCTCAGCTTTGGCCTAGCTCAACAATGAAAGTCATTGTTGACTTTCGTTTCCAGAAAAGAAATCTGTATGTTTGGTTGGTTGTTTTTTAAAGCTACTAGGCTCCTGGTAATTGTTTTTTTGGGTTGTTTTGTTTTTTCAAGACAGGGTTTCTTTGTGTAGATCTACCTGCCTCTGTCTCACAGGGGCTGGGATTAAAGCCATGCACCACCACGGCCTGGCTTGTGGTAATTTGTTATAGCAGCAATAGAAAACTAATATACACATTTGCAAAAATTTATACGCTGAACAGTATATCTAAATCATCGATAAACCAGCATATGTAATCACAATACTGACTAAATGACACTTTAGCCCAGGCCTATAATCCCGGCCACTCAGAAGGCTGAGCCAAGAGATCAAAACTGTAAGGCCAGGCTCTGTTACTAGTGAAACCCTTCCTCAAAAAGTAAAGAGAGTGGGAACTGGGGATGCAGCTCAGTGGTAGAGTTCTTGCCTAGCATGTGCAAAGGGCCAGACTTCAATAACCCTATAATTAGCGAGGAGTTAGCATGCATGCACACACACACACACACACACACACACACCATCTTAGCTAATAAGACTATAGAAAATATACCAATGCTTTCGACTCTTGTTTACTTACTCATGTGTGTAATCATTGAAAAATTTCAAGCATTAAACCAATATTTCATCACCACCATCGATAAACTTTTGGCTTCACTAATGAATATTATTTGACAACATCAAAATTATTAAGACACTGTAGCAACCTAATCTTGATTAATTTCCCTGATAATTTCTAAAGTTCTAAAGTAATTGCCAAAGTAGCTCCATTTTTTTCTTATTTGTACTTAGAATAAAATTTTCTAGATGAAATTCAGAAATATCCCAAGCCAAAAAAAAAAAAAAGGTAAACTGAATTGTGCAGTGCCCATTTGGGAGGCCTCTAAGAAGTATGCTGTGGTATTGTTAAATGCTTACTAGCAACCCAAGCTTCACCTGTGAAAAGGCTTAGCCGTTTGTGGAGCTCATCGTCCATCTCTGCCAAAGAGCTTTGGATTTTCATTGCATATCCTTTTCGGTGGTTGACTTTCAGTAGTAAGAACTTCTGAATACAGTACGGTCTCTCACTCATGCCCCTAAAAGAAGGCCACTAGAGTTGGTTGTGCATCTGGTAAATGAAAATGTTAGGTTAATCCCAGTGACCCCTGTGCCTCATCACACATGTATCGGCCCCTGCATTATTTCTATCCTGGAAGCTCCATCTGTAGAGACTCACCACTAGAAGTTTTCAGTACTACATTTTCCATTGTTTGGGGAACTTACTGCCTTTATGTAATCGCTTTAAGCAACAGCAAACCAGGAAATCTTCACAAAATTCAGATGAAGCAGCCGTTCTCACCGCCTGGGTTAAAGTGCTATTTGAAGACATGTAATTCAAAGTCTGCTCCTAAAATACATCTGATGAGCTTGAGTGAGAAGCATAACTTTTTTCTCCCATTACTTTCAAGTCTTTTCTTGTGTGGGATAAACAAATTCAATTTCTTTTGACTGAAGCACATAATCATGCAACATTCAATAGGCAGATCTTGGGGTGTAAGTGGTACCGCGCTCTGGCATTCATAAGGCACACATAAATAAATAAATAGATAGATAAATAAACAAATTGCAATAACTATGAAGCATTTAATGTTTCTCTACAATGTCCCCCTCTTTTATTAAAATAGTATTAACTTCCAGCGCAATAGATTCCATCTAATTAACTAAACACTAACTTCTAACATAAGAAATCTTGGTCAACTCTTTATGTAAACACAAGTTGTTTCAACAAAGGCTGTTAGGTATAACTTTTTTTTAGTGTAACTATTCAACAATGCCCTCATTAAGTTTTATATATGATTTCAAAACTACAAATATAGAAGACAAAATTCTGAAAAGTATGCTAATATCTAAGTGTGCACCCACAAACCCTGATTATAAGGATTTTTACTTTACAAAAGTACTATGGCATGTTTTGATACATTGAGGTCTTCTATGAGGAAACTGACATGGAGGAGAATGAATTTGGCCTCAACCTGATTAATTATGGAGCCTGTAGTCTCACTCATGGGGTCAGCTATAAAAGTACCAAAAAGAGAATCACTCAGGCAAGTACTGCAGTGCACTGACTGAAGAGGGAAAGGAGATTATTAGCCAGGACCCTTCAGGAAAAGTAAGGTAGTTTAGGAACAAATAGGAATAATCCTGTAGAGAAGACAAGAGATAGGCTAGTCGACCTTGCAGATTCCCTGAGACACAAGTACTAGCTCCAAAGCGCACATAGAGAAGTTGCCCTGGGGTGGGAGAGACACAGATTTGGAACACAGAAAAGGAAGCCAGACGAGGATAGACAGGATGGGTCTGGAAATTTGATACAAGAAGTACAAGGGCTTGCCATTGGAAGTTCTGAGTTTTGCTAAGAAGACTGAGATCATCTACTGAATATGTGGAGAGGGAATAAAAATTTGCTTTCTTTAATGTTCAATAAAAATTAGCTAGCTGGTAGCAGTAATACTTTCCGCTTCCACTAGCTTTTGGCTAGTGCTCAGTGTCATCAAGTAGCAAGTGTGCTGTTTTGATATCATGCACAGCAAAACGGCTTTTCACATGCTCTTGGGAACACATCAGGCATGGATTTGCATCAGCTATAATATTTGCATTACAATTTACATATTAATCTTTTCATTAAAGAATGACAGAAACTTCAACTGGGATAGGAATTTAGGCCTCACTTTGCATTTTCACTGCAGTATTTCCTTAATTTTATTTTTATGTATTAGTGTATGTGATATGTTGTGAATTCAGGTGTGTGCGTGTGCAAGCCATGAGACACTTGTAGATGTCAGAGACAACTTTTAGGTTCTCTCCTCTTGCCATAAGTTCTGGAATTGAATGCAGATTGTCAGGGTTGCATGGCAAGCACTCTCCTGATGAGACATCTTGCCTGCCTTACTATTTATGTCCATTTTTTTTTATTTTGCTGTGTGTGTGTGTGTGTGTGTGTGTGCAGGCGCATGCTCATGTAAAAAGGAGCAGTGTTTCTGTGCATGTGAGTGTAGGTGCTAGAGGAGAGTCAGATCCCCTAGAGCTGGATTACAGGTGATTGTAAGCCGCCCAGCATGGGCTTCTCTACAAGAGCAGTATGTTGTCTGGAGACAGTTTCTTAACAGCAAGCCCTGGAATCAGTTAATCTTAAAGTGACTATAGTTGTTGTATGCCTGTAAATGACAAAAAGCAACAAATACAGTGACATAAGCAGGATAATTTTTTTTTAAGTTGGGTGGACCAAAGCAGGGTTTCATCAAGTACCTAGGATAGTCTTGAACTTTCAGTCCTCCTGCCTCAGCTTTCTGGGGGTGGAATCACAGAAGTGTCCCACCATACCCAGCTTCTTGCTCATGTTTTAGAGTCTTAAGTATGCAGTCAGGACTGGTAGGATATTCCTGTGCAGTCTCCAGTTCTTTGGTTCTTTCATAATGCCAGCTTTCAGTTTCACTGTCCAAGGTGATCCATATTCTGAGTGGGAAGATGGAAGAATGCCCAGGAAGAGAGACCACAAGCGTGCTCCAAAAATTGGAACCTTATGGAAGGTTCTCAAGCTTCCACAAGACAGTTCTACTTACATTTCAAAAGTTAAAGCTGGGATATATGGCAATGCTTACTCAAAAGATCCTGCAAAGTGCTTTTTTGGGGTGGTCCTACGTCCCGCTAAAAGTTCTATCCCAGTGGAGGGGGAGGAGCGGATATTAGAGGCTGGCTAGTCTGCCACAGCCTCGGTGGCTTTCTTCTTACTGAGCAACAGCAGACTCTAAACAGAGCTGATGCCAGCACTCAGCCTCAACATCCTAGAGAACGTGTATAAACAGGAAACCTGATGGACGGCCTCTGCCACCATTGGCCACCTACTAGCCCTTTCTCTCATCCCTCCTGACAGAATGGTTTGTGTTTTCCAGAGTCTATTCCTTTGTTTCTGTGTGTGGAATTAAAATAAAAAAAAAAAAAAAAAAAAAAACCTTTCTTCACAAGCCCAATTGTAGTGTTTTCTGAACCTGGAGCACTAACAATCAGTTTAAGCTCCAAATAAAGGGAAAATTAATTTATATCTATTTTTCTAGTATGCCAAGAGACTCAGAAATGGACTTGCAGGACTCAAGAAACCAAATACTAACTGTAGGAAAGAAAAGGCAGGATTGCCTCCCGAGTGGCAGGCCTGAAGGGTAAGGCTTCTTGTAACAAAAGACAGGCTAACAAGACTAAAACACACATTTATTTAATGTCAATGTTATGTTACATAAGACGTCTTCAGAAAGTTGGAAATCTTTGTGTTTTTCTGGACTGCCATGCAGAAGTGTGACTGGTAAACCAAAGGTTTTATAATATACTCATAAATTTGGGGCTGGGGACTCAGCAAGACCCATTTGTTCATATTTTTCTCTACATCTTCATACATTCCCTCCAGACACAGAAAAGATATCTCTGGGATGAACATCTCAAAACCAGCCTTTAAAAAAAAATTATTCACGTTATGTGTGTGGGTATATTTTGCCTACCTGTAGGTCTATGCACCACATGAGTGCATAGTGCCCATGGAGACCAAAAGAGGGCGCTGGATTCCCTGGAACAGTTGTGAGCCACCATATGGGTGCTAGGAATTGAGCCTAGTCCTTCGGAAAAGCAGTCAGTGCTTTTACCACTAAGCCACCTCTCCAGGCCAAGACAGACGTTAGCAGACCGTCAGAGAACTCTTTCATGGCCTGCTTTGGGGGAGCAAGGCAAGGGAGCCAGCCAGACTCACTGTTTTCTCAAATGCCAGAGGCTGCTGATGCAGCATCCCCGAGCCCTGCCACTGTTACTGCGCTATCTCAGAAGGCTTTAGGTGTGGAACCCACTCTGTTAGCTAAGACAGAATATGTCAACTGAATTCCCAAAGAAAGCATATTCAACTATGGTCTGGAGAGATGGCTCAGCCATTAACTGCGTATTTTGCTCTTGCAGAGGACCAGAGTTAGGTTCCCAGCACCCACATCAGGCAGCTCAGAACTGGCTACAACCCCAGATCCAAGAGGATTTGATGCTTCTGGCTTCTATGGGCACATGTACATGGTTAAAAATAAAATAAATCTCTCTCTTGTTCAAGTGAATAAATTCAATTTTAACCAAGCTTGAGATGAACTATCACACTCTTTTTTTATTTTTTTAATTTTTATTTATTTTTTTTAGAATTTCATACAGTATATTTTATCATAATTTTCCTGTTTCCCATCTTCTCCCGGATCTCCTTTCAACTTCATGCTCTTTCTCTCTCTGAAAAACAAAAGAAAAAGGAAACTAAAAAATAGAGTTAGAGTTTGGTTTGTGTTAGTCAACTACTCCTGAGCATGGGGCCTGCCCAGGAGCGATGGTTGATATCAGTGTCTCTCCACTGAAGAACACTGATTTGCCCATCTCCCAGAAGCTATCAATTTTCAAATAGTTTCTTGACCCAGGGTGGGACTTTGCACCCAGTTCCGCCCACCCATAGTGGTGTTTGGTCTGGCTTTAACTTCTGCGTGCTGCCACAGTCTATGAGTTCATCAGTACGTTGGTCCTAATGTGTCTAGGAAATGCTATTTCCTTCAGTCATCCACCACGTGTGGCTCTTGCAGTCTTTCTGCCCCGCTTCCCTGAGCCTTGCGTGTGATAAAGGCGTCCATTCAGGGCTGAGCACTCCAAAGCCTCTTTTTAAATTCTGCATGTTGTCCAGCTGTGGGTCTCTAAGCCATCACAATCTTAATAGAATCTCTTTGTATTTGACTTTATTGTACAAAATAATTGGGTGAAATACTATTTGTTAGATTTATTTAATTAATGAATATTTTTAAATTATAAAAAATTTTTTAAGTAACCAGACAGTGGTGGTGCACATCTTTAATACCAGCACTAGGGAGGCAGAGGCAGGAGGATCTCGCTGAGTTCAAGGCCAGGCTGGTTGACAGAGTGAGTTCCAGGATAGCCAGGGCTACACAGAGAAACCCTGTCTGGGAAAAAGATTATTTAATTTATTATATCGATGAGCATTCTTCTTGCATGTGTATATGTGCATCATGTGAATGCCTGGCCCTAGATCCTGTGGAACTGGAATTACAGATGCCTGTGAACCACCAAGTGGTGGGTATTGAACCAGGTCCTCTGTGAGTGCAACAAGTGCTCTAAACCACTGAGCCATTGACCCAACCCCCAAGACAATGTTTGTTTAAAAAATGTTTAAATAGAAATTATAAATGTTTGAATATTCATTTATTTATTGGGGGGTGTACATGCCATTGCGTGCTTGTGGAGGTCACAGGACAACTTAAGGGGAGTTGGTTCTTTCCTTCCACCCGGTGGGTTCTGGGAATTGGCTGGCTTAGTGGCAAACATCTTTTCCTATTAAACCACCTGCTGGCCCCAAAGTTTTTATATAAACAACTAAACCCATGTCTACTAGTGAAGGATGGATTAGGCTTACAGGAAACCCAAAGAAGAGTCTTGTGATGTAAAGTATTTTCAGAGGACAAAATTGAAGGAGAGAGTTAGAACATTTTATTAGTGCCATATTTTAGACACTGGGCCATTTTTCGGTTGCTTTTCACTTTCTTGTTCCCTCCCGACACTGGCTCGGACTGTAGTAGAAGCTCTAGGGAGGTTACTGGGCACCGTTGGGATGCAGACTTCGAAGCAGGCTTCTCTCTGGCTCTTCTTGTCCCTCCTTCCGCACTACAAAGCAGAGTGCAACTTGACACAGTCATTTAAGGTTTTCTTGAAAGTGCTTCTAAACTGGCCTAGAGCCTTTTGATTTAAACTGTCATGTATGAAGAATCCAGAATATATGTGTCTCTGTTGAAGGTGTTAGTACACTAAAGCCTTCAATATGTCCCTACCATAGTGTGGGACATCCAACCCAGGGCTTCATACATGCTAGACAAGTACTCTCCACTGAGCTGCACTCCCAGCCCGATGTTGCCATTCCAAAATAATAATGAAACCTGAACCATGGCTGTTGAGATGGCTAGTAGCTAGCCTGACAACCTGAGTTCCCTTCCTAGATACTGAAAGGATGATAATTGGCGTTGGTGGCGGTGCTGGTTGCGGCGTGGAAAGATCACGGTCACAACAGAACCCAGTATCAGTATTCAGAGCTTTATTAGGAGGAAAAGGGGGGTGGGGGAGACCAGGCCTGGAGAGAGAGAAAGATGGTGGGGTGGGAGAAGAGGAGAGCAGAGCAGAGCAGAGCAGAGAGCAGAGAGAGAGGGTGGGGTCTGCATCCGGGTGTTAAGGCGCAGATTGCATGACCACGCCACACTGCATAGTCGCCAGCGCCCCAGATAACGTAAGACGCAAGACCCCTAGCTGCGCGCATGTGCAGGAGTGAGGGCGGGATCCTAACAGATACCACATGGTGGAAGGAGAGAACCTTCCCGTAAGCTCTCCTCTCATTTCCACACACACACACCATGGCATGGGTGAGTATATGCCTGCACACAATAAACAAAAAACAAACAAATATTTAACTGTGTAAGCACTGGAGCTGAAGTTATCCTTTAGCGTATCCCTACTTTTAAAACGGCATCACAGGGCGGGGTGATGGCTCCGTGGGTAAAGGGTGTGCTGCACAAGCAGGGGTTCAGTTCATTGGTATCAATGTAAAGGCCAGACATGATGATGTGTCGCAGAGCCAGGAGGATTCCGGGGCTCCCTGGCCAGCCACTCTACCTGATTGGCAAGCTCAAGGTTCAGTGAGGGCTCTGTCTCAAAATATAAGGTGAAAAGAGAGAAAAGAAGCTACGCAGTGTCTATTTCCAACCCTAAGTATACATGTACACACATGCACACAAAAAGACACAGACATCTTTATTTTTATTTGATTTAAAATGTGAACATAAAACATTCTTACACACAAAAAAAATTTGACATAAAGTGAAAAGTGCCTTTTCCTTAATATTACTATGAATTTTAATAAGTCTTTCCAAAATGCCTTCTAAAAATTGTGTACTAATTTGAATTCCAATATTCGTAAACATAGTTACAAATAAATATGCCAAATAACTTGTTAGCAATCTGTCCAGAGACTTTGCATATTTGTTGGTTATTATTCTAATTTGGTTTGAAGCCTTCAGAATCTTAATCTTCCAGTTTTATAAGCCTGGAAACAAGAAATAAACTCTAAGTGTTCAGTAGTAACTCTGTGTGTGCTAGAATTGGATTTGAGCCCACTACTGTGTGGTATTGTAATCTAACCACTGACCTATATTTTAAGTCAACTTATACAACTGTTAGTGTATTTGCGGCTGAAGTGGACACTAAGGGTAGTTAGTTTGTTTTTGTTTTTTTTTTCCAGAGTGAAGCCTACAGAAAAATGTTAGGAAAGATTGGCATATTGTGAAATTGGTGCGCATAAATATCAGCCACTATTCTGGTTACCTAATTGGTTCTCTGACTTGGAATAGAAGTTATATTCATGACTGTTGTGGTATCCTTTCTCAAGTGGAACTCATTAGCTAACAGTTATGGAGACTAATAAAAAAAAATCCAGTAACAAAAGGAGCAGCAGTCTGGGAACAGTGTGCTTCCTTTAGAGATTCTGAGAGATGCTTCTTCCTCAGTCTCTCCAAAACTCCTGTGGTACACAAGGAGCCATTTTGCCACAGTTTTGTATGTTATTACTTAAGAGACAAAAATGATCCTCTGCTAGGGAGAGTTCTGATTCTAGAAGACTCAGTCAGGACCTCAACCATGTCAGCCACTCTGTAGAGATCCAGAAAGGAGATGAAGCCTATGTAAGTCTTAAAGTCACCCCCTGCTCCCCATAAAAGTACAGAGTGTCTCTCCACATCCCTGAGGCTATCAAATCCTGCCTGTCTTTCTCACGTTAAGAGGCTCCTTCCCTGCTGCTACTTCCTCTTATGTTCACACTTGGCCTTTTCAAGGCTGCTTTAGGGTGCTTTAGGATTTATAGTCCAGGGGCACCTTTGAGTAAGAAAAATGGATATTCTCCTCTCGAACTAAATTACAACCCTGTTCTTGTAACAGCTATAGAATGAGGTTGTCAAATTCTCATTACATCTAATTCTCTGGGCCTAAGCCTACAAGACCAGAAAAGTATTTATTCAACTGATGTTCAAAGTTTTCTGCAAGGTTGTCAGTGGATTAAAGAGAAAATGTTAGGTCAGTGTCTAAAAGGCTTAAAGTAAATCTTGTTATTTGGAGAATATCCAGATAACAGTCTGAAAAATTCTTTGAAAATGAAATTTGAGATGGGATGGGTGGGGTTTCTGTGTCCTGTGAATATGTAAAAGGCCAGGCAGGGACTGAGCCTTCCATTTCAGCCCTTGGTTTTGTGCATTTGAATGAGAAAGTAGTTTGACTGGTAAACTGAGAATAGAGACAGAATAGACTAAGGTATAATGAGCAGATGCAAACCTGACCTTGTCTAGAAGGCCTGGAGGAGGGGAAGACTGGTGGCCTGGTTCAGTTTTAGCCATGTTCTGTGTGGCATTGACATCTGACAGAGTAGTTACTGAAACTTACAAAGGAACTTGGGTATGTTGTTTATGTTCTATCAGTGATCATCCATTTACTCTCTGAAAGATGAAAGTGCTGTTGAATTTTTAATTAAGTTTGTATGTCTGGCACATGCTAATAGTTAGAACAAACATCACCAAGTTGCCAGGTTAACATAAACCATTTTGCTACCAGTTCATCTTATGAAACTTCCAACTGGTCGTTTAACAAACATTAAGTAGAGTGATGCAAAGCTGTCACAGAATGAGATAAGGCCAGTTACACATTACTATATAGAGCTGAACAAGGGCCACAAGAGAAATTCAGTTAAAATCCTGTGGAGCTTCAAATTGAAAACATTTCTTTCAGCTGATGAGCTTAAGCAGCGTGTTAATAAGCAGGTGGTCAGAGTGTATGTATGATACGAAGACTAATTCAGTTTCCCCAAAGCACAGAGTGAATGAGGGGCAAAGTGGGATGAAATAAGGCTGGCTTAGTGCAGGTCCTAGAGAGAGGAGCAGGCCAGGCTCAGGAATTTGTGATTTTTAAGCAGTGAGATTATACGATTAATAAGATACTATTTTCACTAAGAGACATTTATCCTGAAGCTTTGTGGGGAAAAGACGACAGAGACGAGACACTGAATCCATTAGGAGGTGGCACACAGATACAGCTTGTGTCCGTTGTCTGTCATCACTGTGGAAAAATATGACACGGCCAACGGAAGCAGGCAGGGATAGAAAGCTTGCCTAGAAAAGCAGGTGTGGAGCCCTGGTGTTGTTGGTTGGTTGTTGTTGGTTGGGGGTGGGGGCTGCCACCAAGCTCCCAAATAAATCACACACGGAGGCTTATTCTTAATTATGAATGCCTGGCCTTAGCTTGGCTTAGTTTCTAGCCAGCTTTCCATAACTTAACTTATCCTGTCTACAACCTTTTGCCTCTGGGCTTTTCCCATTCTCTTACTTCTGTAAATCTTACTCTTACCCCGTGGCTTGCTGTGTAGTTGGGCGGCTGGCCCCTGGAGACTCCCCCACTTCTCTGGCTCCTAGTTCTTCTCCTCCCAGTTTTCTCCTTCTATATATACTCTCTGCCTGCCAGCCCCACCTATCCTTTCTCCTGTCTTGCTATTGGCCCTTCTTTATTAGACCATCAGGTGGTTTACACAGGCACAGTAACACAGCTTCACAGAGTTAAACAAATGCAACATAAGCAAAAGTAACACGCCTTAAAATAATATTCTACTATACCCTGGGTTCAGTTCCTAACACCAGGAAACAAGAGGAAAGCAGAGATTTCAGTATATGGAGGCTGATCCTATCATTTCTGGGCCCGAGTAGACAGCACATCATGATGGACAAGTGTGGAGGAGCAAGCTGTCTACTTCTATCACTCATGGCAGCTGGAAAGAAAGACTGGAAGGGGTCAGAGACAAGATGCATGCTGTAGAATAATCCTCTCGTACACTGTAAAGATTTGTCACTCAAACTGGTTTAATAAAATGCTGATTGACCAGTAGCCAAGCAGGAAGTATAGGCAAGGCGACCAAACTAAGGATGATGGGAAGGAGAAGGGCAGAGTCAGGAGTTGCCGACCAGATACAGAGGGAGCAGGAGATGAATGTGCCATGCTAATAAAGGTACCGCCACATGGCAAAGCGTAAATATGGAATATGGGTTAACTTAAAATGTAAGAGCTAGTTAGTAATAAGCCTGAGTTATTGGCTGAGCATTTATAATTCATGCTCAGTCTCTGAGTCGGTTGTTTGGGACCCAGTGGTCAGGACAGGAAACATCTATAGATACACCCTTCAAAGACATGACCCTTGTGACCTACTTCTTCCAACCAAACATAACCTCCCAATAGCATATTCAGTGTAAATTCACTGATGAATCGACCCAGTGGTGAACTTAGCACTCCCAGATCCATTCATTCTGAATATGGCATTGAGGTGACCAGCCTTTAACACATGAGCCTTGGTGGGGGATGCTTCATATCTAAACAATAATACAAGTTGAAGATTGTGGTGTGTCAATCTAAGATTACAGCAATAAAGTCAGAAGAGAAAAGATAGGAAGATCTGATAGTTGAGAAGCCTAAATATGTCAAGATGAGCAAGTGGGTTGTTAATTACTAATGAATGGAGCATAAAATAGCACAGGTTGTTATCTATCTGTTGTTATCATAACAACATATGTTCTGTCCATTCCTGCCTTTATTTTATTAGAATATAGGACATTTTTAGATTTAGGTCAACTTACATGTTTAATAGATGTTTGATGACCGGTATTTTCTCATTGGGAACTACAAGTTAATTCCATGTAACTCCTCTGCTGTGTTCTTCCTGAACTGAGACATTTAAGAAAGGTCCATCTTTAGTGAATTCCCACTCACTACTGTAAATGAAGCTCAGTGGTAGAGTGCTTCGCTTAGCACATGTAGGACTCTGGGTTCAATCCTCAGCACTAAATAAGTAAATAAACAAATAGATAAATAAATGCACCAGATGACTATCACTCCCAGAAGATGGTTTCAATCCTGGCTGCTTGTTAGGACCCCCTAGGGGAATATTTGTAAAAATTCAAAAGCTGAACAAATGATTTCTAGTCTCTGGTTTTGTTGGTTTGCTTGCGTTAGTTGTTTGGGGGAGGAGGGATTGAAATAGAGCTCACACTACAGATCAGGTTGGCCTGGAACACACCACATAATCCAGGCTGACATGAATCTTACAGCAATCCTCCTGCCTCAGCCTTTTGAGTGTTGGGATTATTGTCATGACCACCATGCCTGGCTTTGGTATATTGACTTTGGTGTCAGTATTTGTATTTTAACCTTCCCAATGGCTACACTATGCAACTTCAGCGGAAATGGCTGACCTTGAGACTAGTCTCTAAGTACAAAAGCTTGCTCTCTTTGCTTTCTGTCCATTTACTATGAAACTCACAAGCATACAGTGTGGATGGATCCTTTAGAGTATTCAGTATTCCTAGATCTCTCTCCCTACTCCACAACCCTCCAACTTGAAAAGTGAAGAATCCCGACTAATAAGTCTTCCTTCCAATGAGCTCAAAACCAAACTGAATATAACATACTTGATTTCAGATAAATCCAGAAAAAGCATTGGTGACATGAGCTGTGTGTCAATCAGTACAAAATATTAATTCTTTTATCTACACACACACACACAGAGATACATACACACTAAAAACATAGAAATAAAAAGGTAGAGAGTGACAGAGAAAGACATCAGTCTCTTGACTCCATATGCACAAAGCACATGCTTGTAGACGTGTGCTCACACACATGAATATGCATAAACACCTTCACACACATACGACACACAAAAAAGTAATCACCCTATATCATCAAAAACAATCATTATTAATTTTTATATGTTGAAAAAGTACTGCAAGCCATTTATTCAAAAGATGATTCTTGAGGTAAAGTTGGTAGTACCTTCCTGCATTCCCTGTATTTTGGGAAGTTGAGGCAGGATTGCTTGAGTCCAAGAATTTGAGTTCAGCTTAGGTAACAATGAAACAGGTGCTTCTTAAAAAGTGTAAAGGGAGGAAAAGTAAGAATCTACATTCACATTTGTTTATATGTGTATCAGATAAACCCAGAAAAAGGAAATTAAGAATTAGATTAAATCTTAAAAGAACATTATATGTGTACTGTATATACTGTATATAACTGTATATACTGTACATAACTGTATATACCGTATATAACTGTATATACCATATATAACTGTATTACTGTATATAACTGTATATACTGTATATAACTGTATATACCGTACATAACTGTATATACCGTATATAACTGTATATACCGTATATAACTATATGTACTGTATATAACTGTATATACTGTATATAACTGTATATACTGTATGTAACTGTATATATAAAACAGTTACATACAGTATATATATATATATAGTTAAATCTAGAAGAGAGTGTTTGATGGTATACAAATTTATTATGGTTATGTAAAATATGCATGTGGGTGAGGCACAGAAGATAATAAACAAATTTGAAGATAGTTATTAGCTTGGTGGAATTCAAGGTGATTTTTTTTCCTTTCTCAAAACTCATTTTCATCAACTTTGCTAGCTCATGAATTATTTTAACCTATATTGGTCCATATATATAGGTTTAACTGCATAAGATCCAACATACTGTCAAATAAGATTACAATTTCTCTCTGATATTGCAGTCTAGATACAAACCCCACAGGGGTGATATGGTAGGTTTCTTCTAGTGTATCCCAAGCTCCTATCTTTTTATCCTGCCTCCTTTCTAGTGTTCTCAAATGGCTTTCCTACAGTGTCTGTATTCCAGCCAGCCGGAAGAGAAGAACAAGAGACAAACACATTCTGCCCCTAAAAACTAGTGCCTGACACACAGGGAAAGAGAAGAAGGAAGGAGGGAGGGAGAGGGGAAGGAAGGAAGGAAGGAAGGGAGAGAGAGAGGGAGGGAGGGAGGGAGGGAGGGAGGAAGAAAGGAAGGAAGGGAGGGAGAGAGAGAGGGAGGGAGGGAGGGAGGGAGGGAGGGAGGGAGGGAGGGAGGGAGGGAAGGACTGAGTTTGAAATAACTCTAGTCTTGAAAGAGTCCACTAGGGAAACTCCATAATGAAAGGTACTTGACAGCTTCCTGGTATAAGCCTATGACATTTTCTCATTGGCCTTATAGATGTCAGATAGTAGGAGAAGAATAGAATGGTTTGCAATATATCCATTTGCTATCTATACTCACTTAATTGGAGATGATAGTTTCAATATGTAGGTAGATGCCTCTCACTCAGCTCCATTACTTTCAATTCCTGACCAACTCATGTTTTTGTGATCTTCAGAGTTCAAGACTGTAGCTAACGTTACTAACAGAAATCATCTTAACCAGGACTATAATAATGGATTTTCAACATTTGTAAAGTGAATTAGTATTCTCCTTGCTTATTTGGCTGAGGCATGTATAATAACCACTGAATTCAGGGATTCATCTCAGTATGAATCTGTCAGTAAGGAAAATAAAAGCATTGCCACTCAAAAGGGACATCTTGTTTGAAATTCAATTTGCTCACTTTTCAACCAAATTTAGCATTGGGAGAATACTCTGTAATGACTCTTGATGCATGTCTTATTGGTAAGCGAATACATAGCTTTTAAATATTTATTGGAGGTCATTTAAGTGGGTGCAAAGATAAATCAATACAAATGTGAAGATCTATTCTTCCTGCTAAATTATTAGTAATCATCACTCTATGTGCTCCGGTGCTGTTAAGGTGTGAAGGGATGCAGAGGGATTGGAGAGAGTGCCTAGAATGTTAATATGCCTAATGTATCCTTATGCCAAAGCACATGACATAATTCATTACATATTATGTGACTTCCTGGCATTGCTCACAGGAAACCATTTGAAAGTCATATTACTCATGATGTGAATGACTCAAAATTTTAGCCTTCTTAGGATCATATATTTAATAAATATTTTAATATTTAAGAAATTTCTTGGAAGAAAAATTTTAATAATCTTGAGAACTAAGATAGCCACCAATTACAAAAAACAGCCAATCATGATTTTCCTTGTAACTCTGACCTTCTTGGGTTCTGTATTTGTCAAAGGCACAGCCACCAGCCACCCAACCAAACATCCCCACCCCTACTCCGCCCCTTGGTGACCTCACATTCCCAGTGTCCCAGGAGCAGCTCACAGGAATTCTGCTCAGCTCCTCTCAATCCAGCAGCTGGTGAAGACTCGCTAACTCTGTGCTGACAGCATACAATTTGAATTCCTGTGGCATGTGAGGTATTTTCTAATTTGGATTCATCCTTCCAGCAAACATGTCTGATTGCTAAAGAAGTGAAACTATCCACGCCACTTTCCTGTGCATTGTTTCCGTCTGGACACTGAGATGCCAGCCTCGACGCTGAGATGCCAGCCTGCCCTGTTCCAATGGCATGAAAATCCAGTCTGGTGCTCAGCGAAGTTGCTGCTTCCAGAGTTAACCTCAGTCAATCCCATCTAGAGAGATTCTTCCCACTACCCCTTCTAGTAATAATGAATTTCTTAGAATATATTATGTAGATTCTAAAGCTGTGTGCATCCCTGTAATCGCAGAAACCCAGGAAGCTGAGTCAGGAAGAGCTCAAGATTGATGCTATCCTGGTCGACATAGTGAAACATAGTCTCAAAAGAAATGATGGGCTGGGGAGATGGCTCAGCAGTTAAGAGTACTGACTGCTCATGTGGAGGATCCAGGTTCAGTTCCCAGCACCATGGTGACTCAAACCATAGATGCCATATAGAGGATCTGACTCCCTCTTCTGGCCTCCCCAGGCACTGCATGCATACAGTGCACTTGCCTACATGCCGGCAAAACACACACACACACACACACACACACACACACACACACACACACATACACACACACACACACACAAATTGATGTCATTTGTTTGTTTGTTTGTTTTTGTTTTGTTTTGAAACAGGATTTCTCTGTGTAGCCCTGGCTGTCCTGAAACTTGCTCTGTAGACCAGGCTGGCTTCCAACTCACAGAGATCCGCCTGCTTCTGCCTCCCAAATGCTGGGGTTCAAAGCATGCACCGTCACCAACCAGCTTTGATAGGTCTCTTTTTTTTAATTTAAGAAATGAAATAAGAAAAAAAGGAAATGAAGGAGGAAAGAGAAAATGAAAAAAAAAAGCTTTTATTGTGAGTGAGACACTTTGCTGAGCAAGCATTAATTCAATTGTCATTATAATTACTCCATCTTAGTATAAAGCCCTCCACAAACTAAGTCATGGGTTTATAAGTATGCAGCTAAGAAGTGGGGAATCAAAGTTCAGGTCCTCCAGCAGAGAGATTATACTCTTTGAAAACATTCTGCCCGACACTAGTAGTGTCCAAATCTGCCTCCATCTAAGCCCTGAGACATAGGGGTATGCTTTTGAAGGGCTGTCGCCCACACTCTCTAGTGCTGTGTTTCGTGTATAATAGCTGCTTGTTCAAATTCTCTAACAAATAAATAGAAGAGGATGTAGAGGCCTGCTAACCCTAATTATAGTTTCCGTTCCGAACAGCCACTTTCCCAACTCATGGGTACAGACTACAGACGACATATAACCCACAGAGAACAAACTGTGGCCATCACGGAGCTCAGAGGCCCTTGTGGCTGCTCAGTCCTGAAAAGCGATGCTGGGGAAATACCACATGACGAGCAGGCTAACAGGGGCTTAACACTTGAAACTCAACTAGAAATATGACAGCACTTTAAGCTCTGCTTCTCACAACTGGTGACAGCTTTGTCTAAACTACAAGCATCCCAGCCCTCCAAGAATTACTACCATAATATTTATTGAGCAATAACAATTGCTAACTGCACTTCGGAGTGTTGAATCATCATCTTTACCCGGGAGAATTGTAATTTAAATTCTCCAGGTCTACAGAAACGTAAGGAGAAGAGGCCACGTTCTTGCTCTGCCCTTCTCATTCTCCTCCTCCACATGTATTTCATAAACAACACAATATGCCTCTGGAGAGGCAAAGCACCCCTCGACACTGAATTAGGCACTCAGCGAAGATGTATGAACTTCATCTCGTGCTGAGATGATGGTGTTTGGGATGTGACTTCCCATATATGCTCCAATTGAGTTACTACAGCCTCTCAAGGTGATTAACGCTCAAACACAGACTTGATGTGTGATCAAAGATGTAGCCAGGGCTGGTCCTAGGGGAAAAAATTGTGCAAGAACTGCAAATATAAAATGCAGTTTCCTCATAGTACCACCTCCCACTCTGTGGATGTGATGCCTTATTCCACAGGGCTCCCTCCCACTCGATTTCAGCCAATCTCTACTAAACAGTCCGCTGGCAATGAACTAATTAATGCATTATGTCTTAAAGTTCATTTTTATTTTAACTATAATACACGTACGTAGTTTAAGAAATAAAATATGGCAAAAATCAGCCCCCAAGCCCACAGTTCCTCCAGCATCTATCCCTGACTCATGAAAGATAATTATCCAGGGAGATTCTTGCCTCTCTCACATTAGGCCCTTTATCTTTATTAGTCTATCTGTTATGACTTCCTCTTTCTTATTTTACTGTTTGTTTTTTTTTTCTGGTGATATATTGGGGTGGAATCCGAGACTGTACACATGCTCAGAAAGCCTTTACCTCTGCATCACATCCCAGCCCCTACTTACTTTCAAAAAAGTTATTACATTTATTTATTATATGTGTATTGTGTGTGTGTGTGTGTGTGTGTGTGTGTGTGTGTACATGCACACATGCATAGACGGACATTTTGTGGAAGTTAGTTCTCTCCCTCCGCCATGTGGGTCCCAGGAATCGAACTCAGATCCTCAGAATGTGTGGCAGAGCCCTTTACCTGATGAGTCATCTCGCCTGCCCACATCTTCATTTTAAGAGACCGTAGCTCTCCCAACGACTGAGGGGAGCAATGACATCCAAAATCACCTATACTCAAGACAGAGAATTTGAATTTGGTGTTTTCTCTCTGAATTTTTGTAGCATTTCGCCATTGTTTCATAATTTTTAGTATTTAGCAGACAGGAAAACTGAGGGCCAATGTAGTCAATGGCAGGATCAGACCTCAAGCTCAGAATGTTATTCTCCTACCATAGCCAGCCTGTAGTCAGAAGTTTTCCTGTGTCCCACCTGGTCCCACAGCTGCTCAGACCCAAGTAAACACACAGAGGCTTATATTACTTACAAACTGTATGGCCTATGGCAGGCCTCTTGCTAGCTAGGTCTTATATCTTAAATTAACCCATTTCTATTAATCTATATTTTGCCATGTGTTCTGAGGCTTACCAATCTGCTGGCATGCTGTTCCTTGGGCAGCAGGCTGGCATCTCTCCAGATTCTGCCTTTCTCTTTCCTGTCTCTCTCCTTGGACTTCCTGCCTGCCTCTAAGCTGCCTTGCCATAGGCCAAAGCAGCTTATTTATTGACCAATGGGAACAACATATATTCACAGAAAGACATCCCCCAGCACCAGCCTCTCTGTAATAAAGTAGGGAAGGCTAAAATGAGACTCATGCTAGCAGGGTTCCCAATCTGATAAGGGGTCATTTGTAATCTAAAGCCTGAGTTGAAGAATTGTATTGGAAACCAAAGCACAGGACAGGACCTCACAGCCAGGGGCATAACTGCCAGTTTTTGTTTTGTTTTGTCTTGTTTTGTTTTGCTTGCTTGTTTGTTTGTTTTTCAAGACAGGGTTTCTCTATGTAACTGCCCTGGCTGTCCTGGAATTTACTCTGTAGACCAGGCTGGCCTCCTTGAATTCAGAGATATTCACTTATCTCTGCCTCCAAAGTGCTGGAATTAAAGGTGTGTTCCACCACTGCCTGGCCTATAACTGCTCCTTTATTTTTATTCAGTGTATCAAGTTGAAAACATGCTCTACGGTTTTTGAGATTACAGAAATTGGGTGTTGGGACACAACTCTCCATGGGTCACTCATTCCTGCACATCTTGCCAGGAGGAGCAATGACCATCTTGGTTCCAGACTTTCTTTTGAAGGATGCACGTGTCACAAACAACCATGGGAGATACAGGCAGTATCTGGCTCTAGATCAAAGGGAAGGCTAGCTTTAGCCCAGGAACATAGAGATGTTGTCTTCTGGAGCAGACATGTGCTCTAGCCCTTTCAATTGATTTGGGGTCTCCAAACTCGGGTTTCCTGTAATACTCTCCACCACAGGTGCAAGTATTGTCTGGTAGATTTTTGTCTGGGTTGGTCTTCAATTCGATTCCATCGATCAGCGTGTCTGTGTCCGGTTTTGTGCCAATAACACGCTGTTTTTATTACTGTAGCTTTGTAGTATATCTGGAAATCGGGGACGGTCACACCTCCAGCAATTCTTTTATTATTCAGGATTCTTTTAGCTATCTGGGTTTTTGTGTTTCCGTCTGAAGCTGATAATTGTCCTTTCAAGGTCTGTGAGGAATTGTAGTGGAATTTTGATGGGGATTGCTTTGCAAGCGCCTTTTAAAACTCACAGAATAACTTAGCTTTCAAAAAGGATGGGGCAATTTGAAAAAGTTTGTATTGGGCTGTTGCCTTCCAAAATCATCCTGGCATAGCAATTGCCTGAGGAAACCACAGGAAGGTTCTGGAATGGACCCAAACAGAACTATAACAAATTTATGATGGGGAGGTAATAAAGGTGACAGAACCCAAGCCGTGAATTCAGACAACTGTTGTTAAGTTCTGGCTCCTTTCTGACCATTCACAAAGCACAAGGCAGATGTCTTCTCATCTCTTAGCTCAACCTCCTTGTCTGAAACTGGCTGTGGTAAAACCCAACAATACTGTTTTGAAGACGACACCCTAATGTTTTGTGCAACATGGTGCATAAATAAAGGATTCATAATAAATATGTGTTGTCTAAATCGCAGAGGGTCTGGACCAGTATCTGGCCGTATTAGCTACCTGTTTTGTTACTGTGACAAAACATTCTGACAAAAGCCACTTAAAGAAGGAAGGGCTTATTTGGGCTCCCAGTTGCAGAGGACAGCCCACCATGGCCTGGAAGTCATGACCGCAGGAGCTTCGGGCTGCTGACCATATTGTCTCAGATGAATACAGTGTTCAGCTCCCTTTTCCTTTCATCCTCGGATCATGGGATGGTGCTTATCACAATTAAGGTGGGTGGTCCCTTAATTGTGATTAAATATCACAATTTATAAATTAATAAACTAATCCCCCACGGGCATGCCCAGAGCCTTGACTCCTAGGTGATTTTGGGTCCTGTCAGGAAGACAATAAATATTAATTATCACATAGACTTTCCACATTAAAATGATACAGACGCTGCAGACCCATTAAAACCTTGGGATCTGCCAACAAGGTGGTGTATGCCTTAAATCCCAGAACTCATGAGGCAGAAGCAGGCAGATCTCTGTGACTTCAAAGTCAACCTGGTCTACATAGTGAGTTCCAGGACAGCCAGAGCTACATAATAGACCTTGTCTCAAAACAACCAAACAAAACAACAACAACAACAAAAAGCCTTGGCATCTGAGCTAGAGAGACAGTTCATCAGTTAGGAATGGATGCTCTTCTAGAGGACCTGGTTCAATTTCCAGTACCCATATGGTGGCTCACAACTGTCTGTAACTCTAGTTCCAGGGACTCCAACACCCTCTTCTGGCCTCTGAGGGCAGCAGACATACATGTGTTACACAGACATGCATGCAGGCAAATTACCCATACACATAAAATAATAACAAAAAAGTTAAAAGCGTTGAGATTTCTGTCCGCATAAAAGAAGAGACTCGTTGTCCTAATGGCACGTGAACCACTCAGCATCTTCAGGGAAAGGCTTCAGCTGACTCCAGACACCACAAGACTGGGAGCTGAGCCAGGGTTAACCTCGCTCCTCAGATTATTAGATGAAGATGAAGGTAGAGAACAAATGTGATTCCTGCTCATGGCCTTGAATCTGGGATTTGTTGTGTGGGAAAGAAAACAAAGGGTTACCACTTCTGAACTTGGGAGTGAGCACTAAGGAAAGTCATCTCGATGGTAGTGCCTAAAACAATCTGGTGGTAGATGGGAGTGAAGCAGGAAAAGTAACTAGGGGGCAATGAAAAGTTCTAGACCGGGGCCTCAGATGCTTCAGTAATGGTGCTGATATCATACATAGTCAAAAACAACCCTCTCACCGTATTTCAACTTCGTAGAAAGCAAGCACCTGCCCTTGGGTGACAGTGTGCTTGTCTTACATTCGGTGTGGTGACTGCTTCACAAAGGAATCCCTTTAAATAGTTCAGTTGTTCTCTATTTTTGTTTGTTTGGGTTTTTTTAATTAATTTATTTATTTTTTAAATTACACTCATGATATTCATTAATTACACTCATGATATTAATCACATTTGTGGTATTCATAGATTACATTCGCAGTATTCATTCAATTATATATATATTTTTTTTTTAAATTTTAAATGCCGAATGTCATTTATTGAGGGGGGGAGGAAGTCTTAAATACAGGCTTACAGCACAATGGGAGGATCCCAGAGGGCAGAAGTTTGCTACTAAAGTTTTATGATCTTGCTTCTAATCTGTTAACGCCCATTATTCAGGATACACAGACAAGGAACTTCTCTTAAGCATTCAGGAGGGTGGAACCCGTCATGGAGACGCCTGCCCAGGCCACACAGGAAAAATATGGAACGCTTCACGAATTTGCGTGTCATCTTTGCGCAGGGGCCATGCTAATCTTCTCTGTATCGTTCCAATTTTAGTATCTGTGCTGCCGAAGCGAGCACTGTTTGCTTGTTTTTTATATGTACTTCTTAGTAACATGAATATAAGGATATATCTTAATTTAAAACAGAAAGCTGTTTCTTATGATAAAAACTCTATTGTCTTTAATACCAAGGGTTTAGGGGCACCACTTTTTCTTTAGAAAATTCCTAATAAAGAAGAAAAATAAAATAAAGTCAGTATGTAACAAAAATTCACATTCAAGGGCATCTACTTCAGAGCTAAAACAAAACCTTTTAAGAAGGATTATTTATTTGAACAGAAACTGCAGTTTAAGAGGAAAAGAAATCATCTTGAGGTAGTAAGATATGAATTTGAGAGTTTAGTTCTTAAGTGGAAGTTTTTAAATGTGATTAGACTAGGAGATGGTGATGATCCTGCTACAGGTCTGTCTGGGTGACAGTTCTATTACAGATCAGGCTTGCTCATTGCAGGGAAGTGTGGCTGGCATTTCAGTTATGCAGGGCGGAAGAAATCACCTCATTATTTGTATGCCATTTGAGACTAGAAGCTCATCCACTGGATAGCACCATGGCTTTCAGCAACAGGATCATTTAGGTTTGCCATCTCAGCGGCTGTGGAGACATATTGGGTGGACATTACAGGGCTCATGCAGAGGTTTGCTTCTGTCATTTTCCTCTTTGGTGACCAAAGGAAATTACAAACCATTATGTGCAACTGTCCCATCATTATAGATTTATGAGAGAAATAAATGATTCCTTTGATGGATATAAGAACACAGAAGCTTCAGGAGTTAATTTCCTTAAGATATAATGCCATTTCCCACTCTCCACACCGGCCTCTCTCCTTTTCAGGATGCACCAATCCCAATGTAGAGAAAATAGTGTTTTTTTTTTTTTTTGAATTTTTGTATGATTTACCACTACCATATTCAAATCTTTTCTTTACAAATTTTTACTTTATTATTTTTAATTATGTGTATATGTATAGGGTGAGTCGAGTGGAGGTACCCACAGAGACTAAAGGCATCCCCCTGGATCTAGAGTTACAGGCAGTTGTGAGTCACCTGATATGGGGCCTGAGAACTAAACTCAGGTCCTCAGTAAAACCACCAAGAGCTAGCTCTCTATGTTCATCTATTTTTTTAATTTATAATTACATTAAATATTCATCTTATGAGCAAGGTAAGTCTTCTGGAAAGTGTCAGTGCCGTAATGATAAACAAAGGGTGTTAAAAGGGTGCTTCCCAAAGGGGTTCTCCCCCCAAAAAAATGACAGCTTCAACTCAGCATGGGACTAGTTGCTAATCATTTTTTTGTATACAATTCTCAAATACAAGCCAGGAAGAATTAAACTTACCCATAAGAGCTAACGAAGTATGTGGTGGTATTGTGTTCCCCAAAATATTGTGTATGTTAATAAACTTATCTGGGGTCAGAGAACAGGACAGCCACAATATTAAACATAGAGGTTAGGCAGTGGTAGCATACGCCTTTAATCCTAGCATTTCAGAGACAGAAATCCCTCTGGATCTCTGAGTTCAAGGCCACATTGGAAACGGCCAGGCACGGTGATACACACCTTTAATCCCAGAAAGCCACACCTTTAATCCCAGGGAGTGGTAGTAGAAAGCAGAAAGGTATATAAGGCGTGAGGACCAGAAACTAGAGGCATTTGGCCTGAGCAGGCCTTTGGCCTGGAGAAGCCTTTGGCCTGGAGAAACATGTGGCTGGTTAAGCTTTCAGGCTTCTAGCAGCAGTTCAGCTGAGACCCATTCTGGATGAGGGCTCGGGGCATCCAGTCTGAGGAAACAAGACCAGCTGAGGATTCAGCGAGGTGAGATAGCTGTGGTTTGTTCTGTCTCTCTGACCTTCCAGTGTTCACCCCAATACCTGGCTCGGGTTTGATTTTATTAATAAGACCTTCTAAGATTCATGCTACAGAAGTAAGTTTAATGAAACCCCGAATAACTACTGGGCCAAATGCTTAGTATTAGTAAATCTTCAAAGTCTTGATCAGGCAGCATCATGAGAAATCCAGTCATCGCTGGTAAGGGAAGCAAACACATGGCTAATGAAGCCAGTTCCCCTCAGTGGTACAGTCAAGAGGATGGAAAAAACGAAAGTGAAAGAAAAAGGTTGGCAGTGGATTGCAGAGGGTGGCCCGCAGAGTCCCAAAGTATCCTCTACACACTGTGACTTTGTAACATGTGAATGGACCTGGGCTTGGCTGCGGGTGAGGGCAGACACACAGCTATTGTCCCATCAGCCAGAAAACACTCACTGCATGTGGGTGGAGTCATCATAGATAATCTAGCTTTAGTCAAGCATATTTTTAGGAGGAAAACAAAGCCACAGGTTCTCCAAAACCCACAAGAAGAAATATTTTCATAATCCGCACAATTTTGGGCAGTGTGTTGTTCAGGAAGCACTACCTGATACAGAAGGCATTATC
>CABHPH010145994.1:0-35637 GCA_902168325.1 Peromyscus nudipes | reverse complement strand
CCTCAGGTTTGATTTTATTAATAAGAACTTTTAAGATTCATGCTACAGGTGCCCCCCAAACAGTTGAAGCCAAACAACCATCTTCCATATCCACAGAGCCTAGTCTAGACCCAAGAGGGCTCCACAGTCACCAGTCCACAGTTCATGGGATTCCACTATTGTGGCCGGTCATCTCTGCATGTCCTCCCATCATGATGTCAGTTTTTATGCCAGTACCAAGCTGTCTTTATTACTATAGCTCTATAATAGAGCTTGAGGTCAGGGATCATGATGCCTCCAGAGGTTGCTTTATTATACAGGATTCTTTTAGCTATCCTAGGTTTTTTTTTTTCCATATAAAGTTAAGTAGTGTTCTTTCCAAGTCGGTGAAGAATTGTGTTGGGATTTTGACAGGGATTGCATTGAATCTGTAGATTGCTTCTGGTAAGATTGCCAATTTTACTATGTTGATTCTACATATCCATGAGCATGGGAGATCTTTCCATTTTCTAATATCTTCTTCAATTTCTTTCTTCAGAGACTTAAAGTTCTTATCATACAGGTCTTTCACTTGCTTAGTTAGAGTTACCCCAAGGTATTTTATATTATTTGTGGCTATTGTAAAGGGTGTTTCTCTGATTTCTTTCTCAGCCCCTTTTTTCATTTGTATATAGGAGGACTATTGATTTTTTTCAGTTAATATTGTATCCTACAACCTTACTGAAGGAGTTTATCAACTATAGGAGTTCCTTGGTAGAAATTTTGGGGTCACTTATGTATACTATCATATCATTTGCAAATAATGAAAGTTTGACTTCTTCCTTTCCAGTTTGTATCCCCTTGATCTCCTTTTCTTGTCTTATTGCTCTAGCTAGAACTTCAAGGACTATATAGAATAAGTATGGGGAGAGTGGACAGCCTTGATTTGTTCCTGATTTTAGTGGAATTGCTTTGAGTTTCTCTCCATTTAATTTGATATTGGCTGTCGGCTTGCTGTAAATTGCCTTTATTATGTTTAGGTATGTTCCTTGTATTCCTGATCTCTCTAGAACCTTTATCATGAAGGGGTGTTCGATTTTTTCAAAGGCTTTTACAGCATTCAATGAGATGATCATGTGTTTTTTTTTCTTTCAGTTTGTTTATATGGTGTTTCACATTGACAGATTTTCATATGTTGAACCATTCTTGCATCCCTTGGAAGAAGCCTACTTGGTCATGGTGGGTAATTTTTTTATGTGTTCCTGGATTCAGTTATCCAGTATTTTATTGAGTATTTTTGCATCAATATTCATGAGGGAGATTGGTCTGTAATTCTCTTTCTTTGTTGCATCTTTGTGTGGATTGGGTATCAAGGTAACTGTGGCCTCATAAAAAGAATATGGTAATGTTCCTTCTGTTTCTATGGTGTGGAACAATTTGAAGAGTATTGGTATTAGCTCTTCTTTGAAAATCTGATGGAATTCTGCTCTGAAACCATCTGGTCCTGGGCTTTTTTTTTTGTTGGGAGACTTTTAATGACCATTTCTATTTCCATAGGGGTTATTGGTCTATTTAAATAGTTTATCTGGTCTTGATTTAACTTTGGGTACCTATCCAGGAAATTGTCCATTTCTTTCAGATTTTCCAATTTTGTGGAGGACAGGTTATTGAAGTATGTCCTGATGATTCTCTGGATTTCCTCATTGTCTGTTGTTATGTATCCCTTTTCATTTCTGATTTTGTTAATTTGGATGCTCTCTCTCTGTGTTTTGGTTAGTTTGGATAAGGGCTTATCTATCTTGTTGATTTTCCCAAAAAAACAATTCTTTGTTTCATTGACTCTTTATATTGTTCTCTTTGTTTCTATTTTATTGATTTCAGCCCTCTATTTGATTATTTCCTGGCATCTGTTTCTCCTGGGAGACTTTCCTTCTTCTTGTTCTAGAGCTTTCAATTGTGCTGTTCTGTCACTAGTGTGAGGTTTCTCCAACTTCTTTATGTGGGCATTTAGAGCTATGAATTTTCCTCTTAGCACTGCTTTCATGGTGTCCCATAAGTTTGGGTATGTTGTACATTCGTTTTAATTGATTTCTAGGAAATCTTCAATTTCTTTATTTCTTCCTTGACCCATTGATGATTCAATTGGGCATTTTTCAGTTTCCATATGATTGTAGGCTTTCTGTAATTTTTGTTGTTGTTGAAATCTAACTTTAAGCCATGGTGGTCAGATAAGACACAGGAGGTTATTTCAATTTTTTTGTATTTGTTGAGATGTGCTTTGTGACCAAGCATGTGGTTGATTTTGAAGAAGGTTCCATGGGGTGCTGAAAAGAAGGTATTTTCTTTTGTGTTAGGGTAGAATATTCTGTAGAAATCTATTAAGTCTATTTGAGTCATAATGTCTGTTAGTTCCCTTATTTCTCTGTTAAGTTTCTGTCTGGAAGACCTGTCCATTGGTGAGAGTGGGGTGTTGGAGTCTCCCACTACTAGTGTATGGGGTTTGATGTGTGATTTAAACTTTAGTAATGTTTCTTTAATGAATCTTGGTGCCCTTGTATTTGGGGCATAAATATTCAGAATTGAGACTTCATCTTGTCTGATTTTCCCTGTGATAAATATGTAGTGTTCTTCCCGACCTCTTTCGACTGATTTTAGTTTGAAATCTATTTTTATTAGATATTAGGATAGCTACACCAGCTTGCCTCTTAAATCCATTTGATTGGAAGGTCTTTTCCCAGCCTTTTATTCTGAGGTAGTGTCTGTCTTTGAAGTTGAGGTGTGTTTCTTGTATGAAGCAAATGGATGGACCTTGCTTTTGTGTCCATTCTGTTATCCTATGTCTTTTTATAGGTAAATTGAGACCATTGATATTGATGGATATTAATGACCAGTTATTGTTAATTCCTGTTATTTTTTTGGTGGTAGTGTTGTATGTTTTCCTTCTTTGTCATTTGTTGGTATGGGACTATCTATTGCCTGTGTTTTCATGGGTGTATCTAACTTCCTTAGGTTGGATTTTTCCTTCAAGTGCTCTCTGTAGGGCTGGATTTGTGGAGAGATATTGTTTAAACCTGGTTTTATAATGGAATATTTTGTTTACTCCGTCTATGTTGATTGAGAGTTTTGCTGAGTATAATAATCTGGGTTGGCATCCATGGTCTCTTAGAGTCTGTATAATGTCTGTTCAGGACATTCTGACTTTTAGAGTCTCCATTAATAAGTCAGGTGTTATTCTTATGGGTCTGCCTTTATATGTTACTTGGCCTTTTTCCTTTGCAGCTCTTAATATTTTTTTCTTTATTCTGTATGTTTAGTGGTTTGATTATTATGTGGCGAGGGGACTTTTTTTTGGATCCAGTCTATTTGTTGTTCTGTAACCTTTTTGTATTTTTATAGGCATTTCCTTCTTTAGGTTGGGAAAGTTTTCTTCTATGATTTTGTTGAATATATTTTCTGTGCCTTTGAGTTGGTATTCTGCTCCTTCTTCTATTCCTATTATTCTTAGGTTTGGTCTTTTCATGGCGTCCCAAATTTCCTGGACATTTTGACTCATGATTTTATTGGCTTTAGTGTTTTCTTTGACTGATGAATCTATTTCTTCTATTGAATCTTCAACACCAGATATCTGTTCTTCCATCTCTTGCATTCTGTTGGATATGCTTGCATCTGTAGTTCTTGTTCATTTACTCAGATTTTCCACTTCCAGCATTCCCTCTGTTTGTGTCTTCTTTATTGTCACGATTTCAGTTTTTAAATCTTGGACTATTTCCCACACATGTTTAAATGCTTTCTCTTGACTTTCTTTAAGGGATTTACTGATTTCTTCCAATTTTTAGTTTGACTTTTCCTCGAGTTCTTTAAGGGAATTTTTCATTTCCTCTTTAAAGATCTCTATCATCTTCTTAAGGTCATTTTTAATGTCAATTTCTTCTGTTTCTTCTGTGTTGGGATGTTCAGATCTTGCTGATGTAGGTTCTGATGGAGCCATATTGGTTTTTATGTTGTTGACTGTATTTTTGCACTCGTGTGTACCCATCTCTTTCTCCACTTGGTGCAAGCAGTGTCTGTGTCTGAGGGAGCCTCTCTTGGTCTGATTGATACTCTTTTTTTTGTTTTGGTTTTTTGAGACAGGGTTTCTCTGTGTAGCTTTGTGCCTTTCCTGGGACTCACTTGGTAGCCCATGCTGGCCTCAAACTCACAGAGATCCTCCTGGCTCTGCCTTCCGAGTGCTGGGATTAAAGGCGTGTGCCACCACTGCCCGGCCTGATTGATACTCTTGATCCAGTGGGAGCTCTTGGTCTATTTGATGCTGATGGACTTTTTGTCTTAGGGAACAATTCTTAGACCAACTGGCACTAGTGAGCTCTGTCTCAGGGAGTAGCTGCATTCTTAGTGTGTGGTAGATGGTGGTAGTCTGACCTATCTGAAGGAAGTCTGCCTGCCAACTGGCCTCTTAGTCCAGTTGTGTGCTGGCAGGCTCTGTCTCAGGGAACAGTTGCAGTCTTGGAGAGTGGGTGGGATTTGGAGGAGGTGGGTCTTGCGTTACAGGGTCTGATGGGAGATGGTGGTAATCTGTCCTTTGTGCAGGAGGTCTGCCTGCCAACTGCTCTGAAACTGGAACTGCAATGGGTGGTGGTGTAGGGGCGCAGGGTTGTGCCCCTGGGCCCAAAGCCTAGGGCCTGGGGTGTTCAGGTGTGAGGATAAAGACTCACCTCTTAGTCCAGTTGGGTGCTGGCAGGCTCTGTTTCAGAGAACAGTTGCAGTCTAGGAGGGTGTTTGGGATTTGGGAGAGGTGGGACTTGGGTTACAGGGTCTGATGGGGGATGGTGGTAGTCTGACATGTATGCAGGAGGTCTGTCTGCCAACTGGCCTGAAACTGGAACTGTAATGGGTGGTGGTGTAGGGGTGCAGGGTTGTGCCCCTGGGCCCAAACCTAGGGACTGAGGAGTTCGGGTATGAGGATAAAGACTCACCTCTTAGTCCAATCGGGTGCTGGCAGGCTCTGTCTCAGGGAACAGTTACATTCTCGGAGCACTTTCTGGAAGTTTTAACTGGAATGAATTCCAAACAAACAATAATGTCTTGTGAAGCCAGTCTTGTTTGGATCAACATACTTAAGACTGTTCCAGACTTGGTGTAGCCTTTTGTCCTTGATTATAGCTTCTGTTTATTAATCTGAATACCTTAAAGGCATGAATAGAATTGGAAGAATAGAGTTTCACTTTTGGTGTTCTCAAATGCTAGAGAATACATCAGATTTCTTTATAAAGTAGCCATTTCCTCATTTGTAAAGTGGTGTATAATGTCACATTCTGCCTATCTACTTGTATTTATTGGGGTCAAATGAAATCACATGCTTTAAAAAGGTACAGTTTAACATGAACCCTGTATATATCTGTAAGTCCTGGTTGTCTGTGCATTAATAAAAGTTTACCTATCTCTCAATTCTAAGTTATTTCTGTGGCTATATATATTTGCAAGTAAGTAGGTCAAGACAACCACAGCATGACTGCTGCTTAAATGTCCTTGGAAAATGGCACAGGCTTAGCTTGTTTGCTATTTAAACAAATATTTCTTTCTTGTGCAAAATGTGCCAAGTTATTGGCCTTGGTTTCCTTGGTGTTGGCACAAAGGAACTAACCATGTACCAAGCAACTGTAAAAACCTCTCACAGTGCCCCATGAGCTTGTGGGCACAATAAGCAAGCACTACCCTCTCAGTATTTACCTTGTTGGTTCTGTTGTGGGAAGAAAACTATTTCACTTTGAACATTAAACCCTATTATGTACTTTTAATACTTTCCCAGGCAAGAGATTGTAATGATTTTTATCTGCTGGTGGCCATGTCAGAGTAGCAGCATGTGGCTTCATCTCAGCATCTCGTTCTTCTCCACATCCCTCTATTAAATGCCAGTCTGCTATTGAGAGGCGTGAGCTTAGTTACTCCTCAAGAATAACTGTTTCAGCTGCTGTTCCATTGCACATCAGAAGCCATCGGCTCACTGCCTGTTCAGCTGCCTTTGAAGGAAAGGGCACTGTACCTTTTCCGGATTGCAAAGGCCACTTCAGGGATGGTGCCATATTGTCCTGGCCTCAGAAGATGCCTTTTGATAAAGCCATAACCATACTTGTTTTGGCTAGAATCAGTAGTCCTTTGTTTCATGTTCTGTCTGTCCATGTTGTCCTGTTGTCAGCAGTTGATTCAAGGATACTTTGTTGTCCAGTGGCTAACTTTTGCCACAAGGAAAGTTAACTCCATATGCAGTTTCTTCAATGCCCATATTCTCTCTGAAGTAGATTGGTACTGCCAGGAGCCGACATGTCTCATAGTCATAACAAAAAGGAAAATTTTTCTAAGTTATTAAAACATTTTAAATGCCATATTCTGTAGATCTCTGAAGGGTTTGAAGATGACCTGTCTAAAATATATCTGCTCAATCTAGAAAACATACCTAATATGATTACAAGTTCTATTGTAATGTCTAACTACTAACTTTCATTTCTTTATATCCTAATAGTTGGTAATAATAACATTCAAGAATCAGCAATTTGCATTCATTGTTAAATGAACAGTATAAGTACAATTAGAAATATACATATAGCATTTCCTAACAATATCAATTTCAATATATATAATTTGTATATAATATAAAACAATCCAATCCAATGTAAAGTATTTAAAACTAGCAATTGTCTTTTTCTTTTCTTTCTTTCTCTCTCTCTTTTTTTTTTAAACAAAAACCTTAAATCTAACCTCCTTTGCTTAGACCTTTTCCTAACCCTTGATAACAACTTGTAACCAACCCCTCTAAACAATGAAAATTATCCCAGACCCAAAACCCATTAAAAGACCAAAAAACCACCCGTCCCACACCACCTCTTTGGGAATGTGGGCGTCGTATTCTTAAAATTGCTTCCTGCTGGGTATGGGCGAAGGTATCTTTATTCTGAAAAGAAAAATTTTAGGTTAATTGTCAAATTCTAGGAAAGGTAACTATATCCTTCATTATCCAGTCTGTGCATAATGCCAAAGTTCAGGATTTATCTCAAGTCCTTATTCATCTGGCGCCCAACGTTCGTGGTACGAATTCATGAAAAAGGTGCTTCTGGCCCCCAGCTCAGGCCCGAGCTACACTCGGCCGGTAGTGGTGGCGCACGCCGGTAGGATTTACTGAAGGAGGAGAGGCAGGAGGATCCCGAGTTTGAGGCCAGCCTAGGAGGCTTGGGAGAAACTTTGGCCTGGACCGAACCACAAACAGTGGTGGGACCATGGAGGCAGTGGCTGCTGCTCCGAGTTGCCGGCTTCTTCTCATCGTGTTGGTGATTGCAATGATGCTGCTACCTGGGACAAAGGGTTTACTGCTGTTTGTTCAGAGAAGAATTACGAGGACCATCATGTTACAAGAAAGCATCAGCAAAGGTCAGTGTGGAAAAGTTTGGCAAGACAAATGGTGGGGAGAAATTGCTGTGAAGATTTTCTGTTCTAGGAAAGAATGGTCGTGGTTCCGAGAGACAGACATTTATCAGACTGTGATTACTCCAAACCACAGAGGAGGCACAAAAAAAAAAAAAAAAAGTCTGCAGGGAACCATGACCAAGCCTAACAGCGACTTTGACTTTGAAATCGTCAAAAGGATGACAGGATCCCACAATGATGATTCCACATGGACTATGATAAAGCCATTAAGCTGATTAACCCCAAGGAAAGATCGACTTTGGAGTACAAATTGTTTAGGACGATTTCGAGATGACTAGCTGAGATGATCCAGCCTGACAGACTACTTGAACAAGGACTTGTGTGTGACAAGCCCTGAACTTTCCTATTGTGCAAAGACTGGACAAATGATACAGGACTTGACAATTAACCCAAAAAATTTCTTTTCAAGATTCCGTAAAGATATCTTCACCCCTAGAAAGAAAAAAGAAAAAGAGAATAAGATATGAGATAGATCATCGAATCTACTCTGAGAAAAAAGATAAAGAAAAATAGGATAAACAGGTAGATCACTGAATCTACACTGGAGAAAAATGGGGGAAGATATAAAAATGACAAAAGGTAGACTACTGAATGTATTATGAAAAGAAAAAAGAGAGAATATGGATATGGTAAGATAAAAAGGGAGATTATGGAATCTACTTTTAAAAAGGAACTACTTGTTTTAAATAGGATAAGTAATGAAAAAATTTTTTTGTCTGAATTTGTCAAATGTTACTGGACTGGACATTGTTAATATATATAGTGGAGTTTTTTATCTGAATCTGTCAAATGTTAATGGACTAGACATCGTTAATGTAATCTTGACTGTGTATATTGTATATACTTACTGGATATAGTTTTTCTTGTATTAGTTATAAGCTCTTTTAATTTTAGACAAAAAGAGAGGAAATGTGGGGGTATTGTGTTCCCCAAAATATTGTGTATGCTAATAAACTTATCTGGGGTCAGAGAACAGGACAGCCATAATATTAAACATAGAGGTTAGGCAGTGGTAGCATACGCCTTTAATCCTAGCATTCCAGAGACAGAATCTGGATCTCTGTGAGTTCAAGGCCACATGGGAAACAGCCAGGCATGGTGACCCACACCTTTAATCCCAGAAAGCACACCTTCAATCCCAGGGAGTGGTGGTAGAAAGCAGAAAGGTATATAAAGCGTGAGGACCAGAAACTAGAGGCATTTGGCCTGGGTAGGCATTTGGCCTGGAGAAGCATTGGGCTGGTTAAGCATTCAGGCTTACAAGCAACAGTTCAGCTGAGACCCATTCTGGATGAGGGCTCGGGGCATCCAGTCTGAGGAAACAAGATCAGCTGAGAAGTTGGCCAGGTGAGGTTAATTGTGGTTTGTTCTGTCTCTCTGACCTTCCAATGTTCACCCCAATACCTGGCTCAGGTTTGATTTTATTATGAAGAACTTTTAAGACTCATGCTACAGCAGCAAGTAGCAGTTGAATTGTCAGCCCACCAGCATGCAAATCCCTGATGCATGAATCTTGGCTAGGAAAGACCCCAAGACCACACAGATGCCGGAATGTCTTTTGCCTCTGCTGTGCCTTCACATGTTTGCTGCTGCCATTTTCTCTGGTATCTGGCATGGTGTTAATGGGTGTGGATAGATCCCTATTGCCTGTAATGTAGTATGTTTATTTCATGGAAACATCCCATTCCACTGGGCACTTTTACTTGTGGCTTATTATGAAGATGAAGGCTTCCTAAGCTGTACCGTCTAATTGATATTAATAATGTTAGTTTAAACAGAGTTTTGATGATAAAAATAAAACAAGGTAGTGTCACACTGCTACAACATATGAGTTTCTATTAAGGAGCCATATAGACTGTGGCTTAGGTTAATGATTAAGAAAAACAACTGAGTCCCAGTACCCCAACCAGCTTAAATTCTTTTAACCTTAATGTTGGGTAATGTGTTTACAGGTTTCAGAGAGCATGATAGCTGAAACAAAACTTTGACAATAACTTAAAGTTATACTAAGATGATTTTGTCAAATAGCTTTGAGATAAAAAAAAAAACCCAAGAAGATAATCTAAAGTTTTAGAAAGGCACATAGTTTAATGAGGAACTCATTAAGGTCAGGGAAAAAGAACAAAGCAGCACAATTATTATTAGCAGATGTGCCTTTTATGCTAGGATTTGTTGATGACCAAAGGTAATTATTAATTTGTTATACCCATTTCTGCCCTCAATCTCCTGGTATAAGAAACTCTTAATGAATGGGTATGCACCCTAAAGATTTAAGTAGAGTTGACTGATTTTTTTCATATATTAAAGTTTAGGTTTGTGATTCCTTTAAGATGCCTTATAAGATTACCTTTCAAGATAGGTAATGAAGGCCGGGCGGTGGTGGCACACGCCTTTAATCCCAGCACTCGGGAGGCAGAGCCAGGTGGATCTCTGTGAGTTCCAGCCCAGCCTGGGCTACCAAGTGAGTTCCAGGAAAGGCGCAAAGCTACACAGAGAAACCCTGTCTCGAAAAACCAAAAAAAAAAAAAAAAGGTAATGAAGTAATTGGCCCTTTCTTTACAACTGCAAAACATAGCCTGCCAGTAAAAGACCTAACTAAGAATAGCTTGCTTGCCTACATGGTTAATTATAACATGTTGCTTGGGTATGAATGTAAATGGTTCTTGGGATAATTTTTCATCTGGAATACATAAAATGTTTAATCATGACAGGTGGTGGTGCACACCTGTAATCCCAACACTGGGGAGGGAGAGCCATAGGGATCTCAGTGAATTTGAGGCCAGCCTGGTCTACAGAGCAAGATCCAGGACAGCCACCAAAACTACACAGAGAAACCCTGTCTTGAAAAAAAAGTTTAATCATGTAAGGGATATGGAAAACATGCTGCTTCTTAACTTGTAGTCATTCGCTTGAAAAACAGAATGTAATCCCATTGTAATTTTTATATTGCCTGAAAATTTTTGCTGGGGTATATAAGCTATAAGAAAAAGAATAGAGTTAGAGGGAGTTATAACAGGATAGAGGGAAAACATCAAGAATGAGAGAGTTAAAATGGGTTAGAAGGAAAACATTAAGATTGATAAAGTTAGAAGGAAAACATCAAGAATGATAGAGTTAGGAGGAAAACATCAAAAATGAGAGAATTAGGAGAATATCAAGACAGAAGGAGAAGGAAAACAAGAGAGACAGAAGAAACATTTCTGGATAGAGATAAGAAATAAGAATATGGGACACAGAATAGAGAATTCAGAAGAATAAAGAAGGAAACCATGAAGAGAGATCGTGAGTGTCTTTTTTTCCTTACTCCCTCAGATTAATAAGTCCAGTACACACAGACTCTTTGCTGATAGGTGCTGGTCCCCCAGGCAGTGATATTTATCTTTTGTATCTTCTTTGATACTGGAAAAAAACTTCCCTTAAGGCACTCAACTGTAAACCTTTTCTCAGCTTTTATTAGTTGTTATCTTTGTGTTATGAATCATAAACTTATATATTCAGTCTTGCAAAGATTATAGATTTCATATCTATTTGCCTATAGAATGGATGCCTTGGATGTACCACAGTTAACTTTATGACTGCCTTTCCATGATTAATTTGTAGGTCCTATATTCCTACTCTGATCTTACCTTCCTATTTTGCCAACTTTGTTAAGAGAACCAACATCTACAAATCCTTCCTAATTAGAATATTTGCATCACATTTATCGCAGCTATTATAAAAATTCTTGAATAATACATTTTCTTACTTTCAAAAACACATAAATTTCATTACTATTTTGAAAATTCCTATTGGCTTTTCCTCTAATTGTTCAAAAAATGTACCATATTATCCATAACTGGACACTGCTTATCTCACTAGCACCACATTTTGTATCCATCCTAACACCATCACCATCTTAAACATTAGAAGTTAAAACAAATTACATGCTGGTATCTAAACAGGGAAAGCTATTTTTCTCTATCTTGTCATTTATGATGTACCACCTAGATTCTGCTTAAAAGCACAATTTCTTGGGGAAAGTTTTCATGATTATCTCTCAACTGAATGGATTGCCTGAGCTGCCTAGTCTTCTCTTCATGGCCATGCTTCCTCCCTTGGTTGAACTTCAAGCTTCCCCTTCCTACTGTTATATGTTCTTAATAACATGATGTTTTTAATCTTGTAATATTTTTCTATTTTCTCTTCTCTCTGTCATATAGTTAGTGGGACAAGTCATTCAAGGGAAGGAGACTTGGAGGAAACATTGAGATAAACATGCTTGGACCTGAAATGAGAAGTGTGATGACATTTTATTTGTGTTCTAACAAATAAAACTTATATGGGGATCAGAGAACAGAACAGACACTAGAAGCCAGACAGTAGTGGCACACATGCCTTTACTCCTATCATTCAGGAGGCATAGATCTCTCTGGATCTCTGTGAGTTCAAGGCCACACTGGGAACAGAGCCAGGCAGTGGTTGCACATGCCTTTAATACCAGCACTTGAGATCTCATGTCTTTGCTTGGGAAGGACATGTGGCTTTAATTTCAGGAAGTGATGACAGTCAGCACAAAGTTATTTAAGGTGTGAGTACCAGGAACTAGAGACTTTTAAGCTGTTCAAATGAGACCCTCAGGGGTGAGGACTCAGAGGCTTTCAGTCTGAGAATTCGTGGAAACAGGAGCGGCCGAGGAGTTGTAGAGGTGAGGTTGGTTGTGACCTGCTCTGTTTCTCTGATCTTTTAGCTTTCACCCCAATATCTGTCTCCATGATTTTTACTAATAACACCATTTAGCAATTTGTGTTACAGGGAAATTCAGCTCTGCTTCAAGAGACAGCATTTCAGTGAGTTTAAAAAACACATTACAGTTTACCAATAGAATTACATTACAGGATTGTATGGTTTCTCTATCTCTTAATGAGGCATTGCACTCTTTCATGAAAGGATATCTGTCTTATCTGCCTTTATATCCTCATCAGTTCACAGAAAATGATATGACGAGAATAAATACTCACAGGATTATAAGTTTCTTTGGAGAATTGATGAGTTATACTTCAGATGCATAGAATGGATTTTTAAACAACACAAGAGTCATTGGTACACAGTATGTTCATATTTTAGTTAACATGTATTCATTCAACAATAAGAAATGTGTAGAATCAACTTTTACAGTTATTTAGCAAAGAAAGTTATTCAATAACTAAGTAAAATAATCTGTACTGTTAATAAGTACAGGAAATTATGAGATTAGTAGCAACATGGTCTAAACTAATCTGAAGATTAAAGGCTTAACAGAACAATATTCAAACTGAGGATTAATAATAACAAATGGGTGGGTAAAGGATAGAAGAGAACACTGGTTCAAGAAGATGCTATAATCTGAGCTGGCAAAGGTTTACATGGTGAAAAGATGAGAAAACTGGAAAATGTAAAATGTAAAAAATGGAGAGGCATCAGCCAATAGCACAATAGAATTTGTTTGGTTAAAATATATATCTACTGGAAAATATTTGAGTTAATTACCAACATAGATATGTTCTGTGTTAATTATCAGCATAAATATGTTTTGTATTGTTGATAAATAAGAAAGAAGAGAGTCTAGAGGCAGGGTAATTGGTGATAATTATTTTTATTCATTTGTTTCTATTTTCATAAATATATTTATGTATGATTAGTGGTTTGCTCTAACTTGGTGGCAAAAAAGGGGAAAGGAAGTTTCATAATTTAGCCTTCTGAGTTTAAAGTGAGCAAGAATTGTTGAGACCAAGCTTGGAAAAAGCACAGGGACAAATAACCAAACTAATGGAAACACATGAACTATGAACCAATAGCTGAGGAGCACCCAACTGGATCAGGCCCTCTGGATAAGTGAGACAGTTGATTAGCTTGAACTGTTTGGGAGGCACCCAGGCAGTGGGACCAGGACCTGTCCTTAGTGCGTGAGCTGGCTATTTGGAACCTGGGGCTTATGCAGGGATACTTTGCTCAGCCTGGGAGGAGGGGACTGGACCAGCCTGGACTGAATCTACCAGGTTGAGCTGAATCCCCAGGGGAATCTTTCCCTTGGAGGAGATGGGAATGGGGAGTGGGCTGGGGAAAGACGGGGGGGGGGGGGGGGGGGGGGGGGAGTTGTGGTGGCTGATATGTAAAATTAAATTAAATTATATATATAAAAAAAACCACAGTCTCAAATAGAGATTCTTTTCAGGTGTAACTGAAGAAGCTTTTGACTTGTTAAATAAAAGAGGTGAAGAATAAGGAAATTAAAAATATATTGAATTGCCTTGCATAATATTTGAGATGGAAAAATTAAGAGTACTTCTCTGCCAAGACAGAAAAATGATCAAGAGTTAAATCAGTTAGCCATTTCTTGATAACTGGCATGGTTTGCTCTATATATATAGAAGTCAAAATATATATTACAGCAGTAGGATCTGAAGGATATTTCTACGAACTTTAGATTATTTACTCATTGAGCTAATAAGTATCTATTGAAACCTCATGGCCATGTCTCAGACCTTGGGCTAAGGTTTAGACAATTGAAAAGGAGATGACTGAATCATTGAGCAGATGACTGCAAAGGAGATTCACTCCATGCCATTGCAGAAAATAATTTCACCAAATGAATAATCTGTTAAAATTATATACTAATGGTTCTCTTTCTGAATAATTTTAATTTTCAGAATTTCTGGTATTGTATGAACCATACATATTTATCATTTTATAAGATTGTAATGCTTCTAGGCAAAATACATGTTACCAGTATTTTTGATGCTCAATTGCCAATCTTTCTAATACTAAAAAAATTCTAAGAACCCAGTTAAATTTTCAGAATGAAATAAAAATTAGGAACTGTCATCATGGAGGTTTATTTAACCATTACCAGTGAGGACTATTTTAATATGCAATTCTTTTTGGAGCTGTCAAATACAATATGAAGAGTGTTTGTTATAGGGCAGGTAAAATGGTGAGTATATAGTAAAGTTGAAATGCTCAACACAGATTTTTTAAAAAGAACATAGAATGTCGATTTGATAGCTCTGTATTATTTGATTTATAGAAACTTCTTAAAGTGACCTCAACTAAAATCCTAAATTTGACCTCAAAGTTGAAATAGCAGATATACTCATGAATGCTTTCATTGAGATATTGGTTTTACTTGTGATATTTAAATAATGGTAAAAAGGTATTTTATCATTATTCTTTGAGATAATTATTATAAACTGTGAATTATGCTGAAATAAAAACATTTATTTTTAAGTATAAGTTGTTATGAATTACTTATTCATTTGCCAGTCAACTCTTATTTTCTCCCCAGGAGGAAAATTAATTTTACTAAGCCCTGTAAGTTTGCCAGTAATCACCTTGGGCTATAAACTGTATAATCACCTTATATTTTCTAAAACCCAAGAAATTGCTCTTCTTGGACCATTCCCACACGAATTTGTACAAAGACAGGGCAACATGGTTTATGTGAGGAAATAAAGAACTTAGGTGCCATGACTTTTGTTTGTTGTTTTTCTTCAGCAGTCAGAAATAAAAAATCCCTTTGGTAGTACAGGGATATTCTATAATGTGCCAAAGCGCAAATTATTTCCCTTTAAACATAAGAATCGTCTTTTAAAACTTGATGATATCATTTTGGTTTAATATAATTACAATATTGCTCGCTTTCTTTTCTTCCCTCCAAACCTTACAATATACCTGTCTTTATAAGATTTTGTATGTATTTTTTTAAGGTTGACTATTTTATATTGGATAACTAGTTGGTGTGTTCTTCCTTGGGGAAGATTATTTCTCTCACTCTCAGCATACCTTCGTTACTTGTGGGTTTTTGTATATGGTTTAGGCCTTGTGGGTTTTCCCCCATCTACTTTGGCATGTCTATTGGTGTCATCCTTGTTCAGCTATTATTTGGGCAGTCATATTGATGAGACTTTATGGGTTTATCTTCTGATATTACAAGAGATATAATCTTAAAGCAAACTCCTGATTCTCTGGCTCTTAAATTTTTCTGCTCCATCTTCTACAATGTTTGTTGAGCCTTAGGTGTGAGGTATTGTTGATGTATTCATTGGGACTGGGATCCAACACTCTTCATTTTTATTGGTTGTTGTTTTCTGTAGTAGTCTCCTGCTGCAAAGACAACTTTTCTTGATAAGAGGTAAGGACTACACCTATCTATGGGGATACGGCTCAGCCATTAAGTGCTAGGCTTACAACCAAAACCATCTTTTTATAAAAGTCCTTATTTATGGGTTTGTGTCTGTATGAGTGTGTGCCACATATGTGTGGGTATATGTGTAGTTGAGTTAGATCTCATGAGCTGAAGTTATAGTTGCTGGTGAGCCACTTGATGAGGGTGCTGGGAAACAAACATGAGTCCCTGGAAGAGCCAAATACTCTTAACCACTGAGGAATCTCTCTAATCCCCAAAACACAGGCATCTTATTTGAAAAAAATCTAAGTACATATTTGACTTTGAAATTCGCATTAATATGTGAACATGCTACAAAACCCAAATAATTTAAAAAGGTAATCAGTTCTGTTCCTGCATTCCATCCAGTTCCTATCCCTTGCAATCCAACTTTTAAATTCTTTCTAGACCACCTTTTTCTGGGTAACACATTCATAGACTGAGGAACACAATCCATGTATTTTCTAATTTATAATTTCTCACTTGAGAAATACATCTCATATGATGTGTGTTCATATATAATTTTATATAATTAACAACTATAAGCTTTTAGTGAATATATAATATTCTATTACATGGATATGTAATATAAACCTCTCGTTCTTCTATGTTGTGTTGTCAGCTTTCTGTTGCTATAAAAATATCTGTGGCTGAGCATTTTATAAAGAAAGGAGGTATTTATCTCACAGTTCTGAGGTTTGGGCTGCATTGTAAGAAGATAAATGGGCCAGGCGGTGGTGGTGCGTGCCTTTAATCCCAGCACTTGGGAGGTAGAGGCAGGCGGATCTCTATGAGTTTGAGGCCAGCCTGGTCTCCAAAACGAGTTCCAGGAAAGGCACAAAGCTACACAGAGAAACCCTGTCTTGAAAAACAAAAACAAAAAAAGGAGAAGATAAATGGTCCCACAGTGAATGTGAATGCAAGGGAGAAGTCATGTACTATGGAGGAAGCACACATGCTTTGCAACAAATTCCACTCACAAGAGCTAATGTATCTACTCTATGCCACAATATTAAGCTCTTCCAGAGGAAGATACAATCTTTTCCCATTATAACTTCAAACATAAAAAAATGTTTAAATCAGTTGTCTATAAATGCAGAGGTCTATTTATGTGTTCAATACTCTTGATTGGTGTATCTACTTTTATATCAGTACCATGCTGTTTCAATTATTAGTACTTCAATTGTAGGACTAAGCTTCTCAGGTCACGCCAAGCCTCCACATTCCTGTGTCCTGCTTATAAAATAATCACTCAGAGCCTTAAAATTATTTATAACTGCTCAGCCATTGGCTAAAGCTTATTACTGATTAGTTCTTATGTTTAAATTAACCCATAATTCTTATCTATGTTTAGCCATGTGGCTTGGTACCTTTTCTCAGTTCTGTCTTGTTTATTGCTTCCTCTGTGTCTGGCTGGTGACTCCTGACTCAGCCTTCCTCTTCCCAGAATTTTCCTCATCTGCTTATCCCACCTATACTTCCTGCCTGGCTATGGGCCAATCAGTATTTTATTTATCAACCAAGTAGAGCAACACACATTCACAGCATACAAAATGACATTCCATAGCACACAATGTTATTAAAGCTCAGTATGATGGTTCTAATTTTGTTCTTTATGCTAAAGACTGGATAATTAGAGTGCTTTAATATTCAAAAATTAAATTTTAGGATTGTAAAACGACTTTTGAATTGTGTAGGGCCACCACAAAGCACTTACTGTCAGTACCACAAACACAATCATTATTGAGAGAGCACCTGGATCCCAGGCACTTGCCATTTCTGCTGACAGTCGCACGAAGCACCCCATTCAGTGGCTGTGGTTGTGATCTAGAGAAGGCAGGGCTCTCAGTTCCTGGGCTGCTGCAGCATTTCACTCCCACACACTGAAAACACCTGGCCCCATTCAGGGCTGGGGTTGCAAAAGGAGAAGGTGGGGCTCTTGGGTCCCAGGCTGCTGTAGACCTTCACTTCTGTTTACAGCCATCTCAAGCACTCCCAGGAGAGTGCACTTTTACCCTCCCTTTAACTAACAATGGATAACTTTCCTGCTACCACAAAGGAACCTCAGATATTGGCATTTAAAACTCTTTAATGGACCAGAGATATTCACGTCAAGCACACACACCCAGCTAGTTTTTGTGCTGAAGCTTCTGCCATAGCACCATGGATATTCCCCCAAGAACATCTGGGATTCCTCTTTATGGATGTGTATTTTCTTTCTAGCCATAAAAAGGGAGGTTCAGGAAAGAAAATCCCCACATGCTTCATTTATACCCGTATTGCTGGGCATTACAGCCTGTATTAAATCAGGTACCATGAATGATGTTCTTAAAGCTTTTAAGACCACTTATAAGACACAAAAATGAATTTCCTTGTGCTTGGCTTACCACCTCCATACACAGAGCCAGATTTGGAGGATGAGGACAACCCACCAAAGAAGTCTCCTATATAATCTCCTTCTGCTTCATCTCCTGCAGTGGGAACTTGCTGTCCTTGGGCAGAACTACCCTCATCCTCATGCCCTGAAGAGCCTCACTGTGATTCCCTTAAGGCAAAACTGTAGCTGGAGAGTTCCTGGTCCTGCATGGCCCACTGTCAGGACAATCCTCTCTCACCTACCAGTCTCACAGCTGCTCAGACCCAACCAAGTAAACACACAGAGACACTTATATTATTTATAAACTGTATGGCTGTGGCAGGCTTCTTGCTAACTGTTCTTATATCATAAATCAACCCATTTCTATTAATCTATAAGTTGCCACATGGCTCATAGCTTACCAGTATACAAAATGACATTCCACAGCACACAATGTTATTAAAGCTCAGTTTGATGGCTCTGCTTCTCATTGCGGTGGCTGGCAGCATCTCTGTCTGAGCTGTCCTCCTCCTAGAATTCTCCTCTTTCCTTGTCCTGCTTTTACTTCCTGCCTGGCTACTGGCCAATCAGTGTTTTATTTATTAATCAATCAGAGCTACACATTTAACATACAGAACATCCCACAGCACTTCCCCTTTTCTTTTTTTTTCAAAAAGAGAGGTTTTAACTTTCACATAGTAAAATTACATATAACAAAACAATTATCAAGCAAGAATTACAGTTACAATATCTAGTCTATTTATAATATCTAGTCTATTTGTATTTTGCAAAATTAAAGAAGATATATCTATCCTATATTTGTGAGTCTAAGGTTTCATATCTAACTTATCTTTTATCATAACTAAGGAAAATTATAACTATCTAGTCTTCAACTACCTCAAAGACATCAGAAGGATGTAATATTACCTGAGAAATGGGAGAAGGGTGCAAGCAACTTTCGGGAGTCTTGTGAGAGTAGACAGAGACAGCTGGCAGCCTGGACAGTCATCCAAAGTTCTCTTGTAAAGTTGGGGCATCTGTCCTCAGCCCACAGGCCTAGAGTTTCTCAGTCACTTCTCTCTGTGTCCTGTGGAATGTCTGGCAGTTTCCTCTGCAAAGCAGGAATCTGAAGGACCATTTTGTCAAGCAAATTTCAGTGGTCACTTTCCTATGGGTCCTGCATGTCCAGTCGATACATTTTTTCAAGCAGTCCAGGCAAGAACAGTTTCTTGCCCAAATGGCTATTTTTGTCAAGAAGAAGATAAACTCCATATAGAGTGTCTCTGATGCCCATCCTCCTCTCTGAAGTAAATTGGTGCTGCCAGGAGCAGACATGTCTCATTGTCCAGAAAATCTAAATTTTTAAAACATTTTAAATGCCATATTCTGTAGATCTTTGAAGTATTTAAGATTACCTACCTAATTGAATTATATCTATGTATACCTAGAAAACATAACTAACATAGCTACAAGTGTGATTATCATAGATGACTAATTATTAATCTATTTTTAATTATCTATTACAATTTAAATGAGCTGTACAAACATAATACCTTAAACAAGAGTAGAAATATACATACAGTATAACACCTATCATATCTATATCATATCCCCTTTTCTTCTTTAGAAAGAGATCGCATTTATAATCAACCTGATTTAAATAAAAATATTGTTTTTTCTCTATCCCACACCAGAGGGCTCTTCTGATTTGGGACACAAGAATCTCCTAAACATTTTTTAAAGCAATATGCCTGGGTTTAGAGGAGTGAGCCAATTCCATCTCCAAAGCCAGCTTGGTATATTTGGGAAATTGGGCGTAGCTTCTCTTACTACTTATTGCTGGAGGGGGCCGTTGTATTTTATGGGAACACAAAGAAAATTTTAGGATTATGGAGTAGTCCATGAGGGTGTATCATCAGAGCCAGTTGCCTTGAAACCATTCTGGATGTTGGATCATCTGGACCATGGTGTCATCGGAGACCTTTCAGGGGGTCTTGGCTGGTCAAACCTGATGTATCTTAATCTGTAACAAATCCATAGCCTCTGGCTTTCTGTGGAAACAAAATTTCCTTTCTTTCCTCCTTTCCAAAGCCTCCTTTCCAAAGCAACATATCCTTACATCCAAATTTTGAAGTCAAGGTACCTTTAAAATGTACATATTGGCTTAACTCAACAGCTTTTACAATCAAATGTCTTTCTGCAGTTAAGAATATCAAAGACAACATAATCCAGATTCTCTGTGTGATATCCATCTTTACGTGGCTTATTTTTTAAATTAATTTTACTGTCTCTTTAAAGACTTTATTTTTTAAAACTATGTATTTCTTTATATAACTGTATATATTCCTTTTTCTCTCTCTTCCAAGCCTACGTACATTTTTACACACATTATGAAGCATTTAAAGTCTTATTTCATCTGAATCTGTCTTATTGTGAATCAATTGTTTTATACTACAGCATTTGTAAGACTGAAATGGCTGCTGTGGGTGCTGGCTCTGCCCCCATCAACTTCACAACATGGCGGTGGTACACTTTACCTCCAGCTCTGGGAGCCATCAACTCTTAGAAACAGTGGGTCTATGCTTTTATTCTAGCAGTGTGTAGCCCAGAAACCTTTTTTTGTTGTTGTTGTTGTTTTTGTATCACAAAGGCTAAATCCACCATGCAGCATAATGTGCCACTTGCAGATGCCTCATTCCCACCATACTGCAGGTCAAACACACTCGCCAGGAACCCGCCATATAGTAGCGCAAGCCTACAGGCTGCTGCTAACTTGAGACAACTAGGAAGCTGTTTTAGGTTCGTTTTAGAATCTTTTTTTTTTTAACGCTTTCTCAGGTTTTTTTTTTAATTTAATTTTATTTTACAATACCAGTTCTACATATCAGCCATGGATTCCCTTGTTCTCCCCCGTCCCGCCCCTCTTCCCTTCCCTCCAGCCCACCCCCCATTCCCACCTCCTCCAGGGCAAAGCCTCCCCAGTGGACTGAGATCAACCTGGTAGACTTAGTCCAGGCAGGGCCAGTCCCCTCCTCCCAGGCCGAGCCAAGTGACCCTGCATAAGCCCCAGGTTTCAAACAGCCAACTCATGCACTGAACACAGGTCCCGGTCCCACTGCCTGGATGCCTCCTAAACAGATCTGTCTCACCCATTCAGAGGGCCTGATCCAGTTGGGGGCTCCTCAGCTATTGGTTCATAGTTCATGTATTTCCATTCATTTGGTTATTTGTCCCTGTGCTTTATCCAACCTTGGTCTCAACAATTCTCGCTCATATAGACCCTCCTCTTTCTCGCTAATTGGACTCCCAGAGCTCCACCCGGGACCTAGCCGTGGATCTCTGCTTCCAGATCTCTCAGTCATTGCAGGGGCTTTCTCAGGTTTTAAGTGGAAATTCCTGCCACATGTTCTGGCGCCATTTGTAGCTGGAGAGTTCCTGGTCCTGCCTGGCCCACTGTCAGGACAAATCTCTCTCACCTGCCAGTCTCACAGCTGCTCAGACCCAACCAAGTAAACACACAGAGACATATTATTTATAAACTGTATGGCTGTGGCAGGCTTCTTGCTAACTGTTCTTATATCTTAAATCAACCCATTTCTATTAATCTATAACTTGCTATGTGACTCATAGCTTACCAGTATCTTAACATCTGCTTCTTATTGTGGCGGCTGGCAGCATCTCTGTCTGAGCTGTCCTCCTCCTAGAATTCTCCTCTTTCCTTGTCCCGCCTATACTTCCTGCCTGGCTACTGGCCAATCAGTGTTTTATTTATTATCCAATCAGAGCAACACATTTAACATACAGAACATCCCATAGCAACTCAAAACCACCCTCAGTAATTAAAGCCCGTCCTGCCCTGGTACCTTTGCCCCATATGTTAGCCCCCCAAATTAAATATCACTCTACTAATCCTTTTGCCTTTCCAGTTAATGTAGGACCTAATGCAGCCAACCAGCCCTAGGTGCCCACCCCTCTTATGGATCTGTCTTTGATTTGTAACACCACTAATGAATCAGGTCCTAACACGCCATTTTTTGACAGGTGCTTCGACAATGGACTATGCATTTACAAACCTATTATGATTGGTACCATTTAATGAAAGCAGTACTCGACACTGCTGCCTTTCTTAACTGGCAAGTGACCTGTAAAGAAGAAGCTGAAACACACGCATGCCTGAATATTCAATATAATATTGCTATTTCTCAAAAACATGCTGACCAGCAGGAGTCAATATGTTTGTCCCATGACCCAAGCCCCAAATGACCTATATGCCTATTTTCAGCAAGTCTCTAACCTGCATTTAAAGTCTTGAAATCCTGCACTCCTTGGGATCTGACTGTATACTTTCATAAGCTGATACAGCAACCCAGGGAATTGTTTACTACTTCTTAGCCCAAGTCAATGAGGCAGTAGAGAAATGGGTAGATCCTGGCCTGACCAGGGAGATGATCATTAAGCAATTAACATGGCAGGGCTTAATGCCCCTACCTGCAATGCAATTATGGCAATGTGTAATGAGGACATCCATAAATGGGTGATCACTACTCACGATCTCGACCCCCAGGCAGGACCCACAGCTGCCCTTACAGCCTCCCTCCATGCATTATTAGCTTCCAAAGATAATGACCATGGGCAGTCCTCTCCCCACCAACCTGACTATTCTTGCTGGGACTCTGGTCAGTCAGGTCACCTTCGAAGAGACTGTCCCAAAACTAGGCCCTAGACCAAATGCCAAAAATGCCAAAAAAGGGTTCCATTTGGGCACTTGACTGTAGGAGTGCTCCCAAAGTCTCTTTAAACTCAAGGAGGGACACCCCTCAGCCCAGCAAGTAAGAGGGGGTCCCTCCAAACCCAGACTGCTCTGGACCCTTCAATATTCCCCCAGTCTCCCATGATGACCATCTATCTGGATTGTAGACCCACAAAGGGTCTGGTAGACAATGGGGCAGAAGCCACTGTAGTATCTCTTAATGATGCTCAAGCCTTCCTACATTGAAAACTTAAAGATGGCCCAACCATTACCAGGGCTGGAGGAGATAAGCCTTCTAAAACAACCCTTCACCTGATTCACTGGAAGGATCTTGATGGCTATCAGTGGTGATTCTTCCCTATTATAGCTAATACACCCTGTACACTTTGGGGTCACAATCTATTAGAAAAAATGGGGGTTATGCTTTACCACAGATGATAAAGCCTTTTATGAAGATATAGTAACACATGACATGACAGGTCAATCAGGTAGAAATTCTAGCCTTCACTCCCAATTCTAAGGGCCACTGCCTCAAGCACAAATATAAATATTCCAAGGCCTATATCATTTAATCAGACATGGCAGAAACCGGTGTGGGTAGACCAGTGGCCTGTTATAGAACCCAAACTAGTTGAGAAAATTAATTGAAGACCAATTGACATTGGGCCATATTAAGCCTTCCCACAGGAGATTTAACACTCCCATGTTTGTAATTAAGAAAAAGTGGGGAAAATATTGCCTCTGCAAGACTTAAGGCCAATCAATGAACAAATGGAAAAGATGGGCTCCTCTCAGGCAGGGCTACTGCACCCAGGTGTTATTTCACCAGGGTGGTATATTCTTGTAATAGATATAAAGATTGCTTTTTCTCAATACCACTGGCTCCAGAGGACAGAGAACACTTCACATTCACTATCTGGGAGCCCAATGTTCAAAAACCAGCTTCCCATTATCACTGGAAGGTGTTTCCCCAGGGTATAAAAAACAGTCCAGTTATCTGCCAGTTGTATGTACAACAGGTGTTAGTTAGGGTCACTAGTGAGATATTAATGATCCACTATATGGATGATAGCCTGTTGGCCTGCCTGAGCAGACAGAGACTTCAGAAGTTATTGCCCCAGGTCCTTGAGGACTTAGGAGCCCTTCACCTTAAAGTGGACCCAGAGAGGAAACAGTTACTACCCCCATTTGCCTTCTTGGGTTACCATATCAGCCAAGCCATCCAACCCCTCAATGCTTCTATTATAATATGAGAGTCCTACTCCCTTACAGACCTTCAGGAACACTGTGGCACCACTAGTTCGATCAAGCAATTTCTCCCAGTTCTCCCATGAGGACATGAGACAACTGTTCACCCTTCTCGAGGGGCATACCTCCCCTTCTGCAAAAATAGAATTGACAGAGGGAGCCAGGGATCTCTTAAAGAGGGCTAGTGAACTTGCCTGTAACTCCTCCCTAAGGAGACATAATCCAAATGTTCCCCTGATAACCCTAATGCTTTGGACTAAGGGCACCATATTGGGAGTACTGTGGCAATCAGGCCCCCTGTTCTGGATACATCTATCACATTCTGAGTTCTCCTGTATCACCCTGAAGTTTGATATTGCCTTCGAGATAGGCATTAAAACAAGAACAACTATAGGAGAATCATGGGCCACAAACCAGACTAGATTGTCCTCCCCTTCTCCCTCCAAAATACTCAGCCCTTATGGGAAGACTCTCTTCCCTTCCAGAAAATGATGACTGGTTTTCCAGGGATCTTAGATAACCACTTCCCCCAAGATGAATGTTTGTCGGTCTTCTCATTTCTCAAGTTAACTTTAAGCCCAGTATGCTAATCCTTTGATTGTCCTTCTCCCTCAAGTGGCTATATATTTTTACAGATGCCAGTAAGATCAATTTTGACTTATTAATAACCATGCCTAATGCTAAAGAAATAACTCACACCCAACCAGGCTCCATCCAACTGGGAGAACTCCCGGCCATCCTTAAAGTACTGGAGGTGAGCTAGTCAACGCCCATAAACATTTTTTCAGACAGCTGATACACAACCCAGGCATGTAAGCTGTTGTCCTTTGCTAAACTAAAGACTCTTAGAGATCCCATCTCCATGACCATGAAAGCAATACAAGACATGCTAGAGAATAGGAGGCATCCCTAGTATATATCCCATATTCGATCACACTCAGGATTGCCAGGAATGCTGGCTGCTGGCAACCACTGTGTAGATAAAATGAACATGACAGTGTCGCTGCCAGTGCTGGAGCAGGCCACGTACTTACACTAACAGTTCCACTGTCACCTCATAACCTCCATAAACTTCTGCCTGACTTGCCCTTGTCAAGTTGTAAGCACCTAGCATGAACTTGCACCACCTGTGCTCTCCTAGCACCCCTTGGACAACTAAATAGAGCAGGAGTTAACCACAGGAACCTAATACCTAATGCACTCTGGGCAAATGGATATTACTCATCACCCACCTTTGGCAACTTAAAATATATACACATAATAGTAGATACATACTCCTCATTTACCTTTGCCCTAGCACAGATTAGGGAAAAAGCCTCCCAGGCAATCAAGGCATTAAAAACTACTATGATGATCATGGGAGTACCTTGTAGCATAAAAACAGATAATGGCCCAGCATACACCTCTCAACAGTTTAAGGATTTCCTTATGGAATGAAAAATAGAGCACACCACAGGTATTCCATATAACCCCCAAGGACAGGCAATTGTACAAAGAACAAACTACTCACTAAAGGATGATTTACAAAAAATACCCAAGGAATTGAAGAAGGATCCACACTTGGCCCTGGAGGAAGCTCTGTTTAAGAACTTTTTGTCATTTGATGATAAAGGCCTAATTCAGCCCATAAGCATTGGGCCTCTCTTCCTAGAGAAATACCACTCCGTCCAGTCAGATGGAGAGACCCTATATCTAATCTCTGGCAATCTCCTACCCCCTTGTTAACATGTAGGTGAGGATATGCTTGTGTGTTTCCACAGAGTCAAGCCAAGCCAATATGGGTGCTAATCAGAGAAATATGGGCCTACTACAGATCAAGAAAATCTCAAGGAGGACTTCTCCCTTTGCTGACTGCCCTGCTACTGATCCTGCCATTGATTGCTTAGGCCAAAGATCTTTGGGCGCTTGTCCCTGCCCCATCTATCCCAATGCCTGTAGTGGTAGCTGCCTCTTTTTTTCCCAGGAATTTATACAACTAACAAAATTTTGGGCCTTCCTTATGCCTGGTTCCAAGATTCTTTTAATTATTCATTTGGATTTTATAATCTAGCAAATATCCTTTGTTTTGATGCATACCATAGGATGAATGCTTCTGGGTGCATCCCTTTCTCCTCTTGAAAGACCCTAACCCTTCAGGCTTACACCCCCACGTCCAGGGAAATAAGGAACTAAAAAAGAAAACTAGTTCCCAGGGCAAGCTGACTCAATCATTATTCAACCATCCCTGCAACAATATAACAATGTAAAGAAATTTCTGTTAAGAGATGTGCTCAACTGTGACTGGGATAGTTGCAAGTGTTCCAGGAAGGACCACTGTGACCTTTGTTTAAACTCCACTCCTGCCCTGATACCCCCTTTGAGGTTTCAGGAAGAATGTGCCAATTCTTCCCCACCTTGAGGTTTCAGGAAGAATGTGCCAATTCTTCCTGTACAGGTACTTACATAACTGTACCCACTCTGTGATCACTCTGTTATTGTATGGGAATTGTAATCTTATGATTTTCTGGGGTTTTCCTTTAAAATTACCTATGTGACTGTGGGGCAATGCAACTCATGCTCTTTGAGCTGAGTTTGCCCGACTGTACAGCCACTTTAATAAACACCTCTTGCTATTGCATCAACTGGACTGGAGACTGGGTTCTTGGGGCGCCCACTCGAGAAGATAGTACCCTGGGTCTGGGGTCTATCACTCTTATGTTACAAGAGATTTTTAAGGGACTACAAGGGGTAATTGGAAGAATGACCAGAGTTATGATAGTTATCAAAATAATGGGTCCCACTATTGAGAAATAAAAAAAACCACCGCCAACAACAACAAACACCACTGAAGGCATTCAGCAACCATTTGGTTCCTTTTGTCCAAATTCGTGGGAATAAACCACCAAGATTGAAATAACTATTAACTGGGATCATTGCCTTCCTGCTTTTGTATCCCATCCCCTTTACAAAAAGGTTAACATGGGACTTTGGATCCAGACACCAGAGGATGACGAGGCACCACTATCTATGAACTGTAGCACACCAAAAACTACTGATGGTTCTCTCATGAGAAGAATAAAAAAGTCCAGAACATTTTGGGGGGCCTGGCCTCTATGTGGCCTCGATGCCTGCATGGATTTAAGACCCTTTCTGTTTATAAGAGGAGGCACTTATTTCAGTGAAGATTATGCCTTTTTATATTATGACACCATCTCTGCTTCGGACAGTTACAAATGATCTCTATGTTGTTATGTGAAACAATTTTGCCCTTTCTGCCATCCCTGCATGCATAAAGACCCCCTTTTTCTTTATCCTAAACAATTCCTCAATGACAATGCTAAATTGCACTCAAGATCTTTGTAAGCTAGGACCCTGCTGGAATCCCGAGGAGGCTTCACAGGTGGTAATGATGCACCTCCCCACTTTCTTTTGGGTACCTTTGACCAATGTATGTTGATGTAACCAATCATCTTATTAAGTAAGAAACACAGAGCAGATTCAAAGAAGAAAGCCAAGAGGTCAGAGCTAAGAGCCTTACCCTTCTGCTACAGCTAGCCTCTTCAGCCAAGAGACCTCTCCGAAAGAGAGCTACTTCCTGTGTGTTTGTCTTTATAAAGACTTCCTGTTCTGCCTTCTCATTGGTGATAAACCCAACCACATGACTGTCTCGTCACTGCCTGTCTGTAGGTCACTCCAGGTCTTCTATGGTTGGTATTGAGATTGAAGGCGTGTGTCTCCAATGCTGGCTGTATCCTTGAACACACAGAGATCTACCTAGTTCTGCCTACCAAGTGCTGGGATTAAAGGCATGTGCCACAAACACCATGGCTTTCGCTATGGCTTGCTAATAGCTCTGACCTCTAGGCAACTTTATTTATTAACATACAAATAAAATCACATTTCAGTACAAATAAAATACCACTATATTTCCCCTTTTCTATTTTAATAAAAAGAAAAAAGGAAAGTTGTAACTAATATAAGAAAAATTATATACAAAAGTACAATAGCTATATACAATATATACAAGTAATAAATACCTAAACAATGTCTAATCCATTTGTATTTGATGAATTCAGAGAAAATAAATCCATTATCTATCCTATTTTGGTAAGTCCAAAATGTACCTAATTCACTTTCTATCCTAACTAATCTTCGACTATAACTAACTAATCTTCAACTATAACTAACTAATCTTCAACTGTAACTAATTAATCTTCAACTCCCTCAGAGACCCACGAAGGAAATAATATTACCTAAAAAAATAAAACTTCCAAAAAAATTGTGAGTTGACAGAAACAGCCAGCTGCCTGAATGGTCACCTGAGGTTTCTCCACAGTGTTGGGGCATCATCTTCAGCCTATAGGTTTAGCATATCTGACAGACTCATTTGTGAGGTAGGATGTACACAAGGTCAATAGTCCAGCCTCACATTGGGTGAGAGCAATCCATGTACCGAAAAACACCTGAATTCCACTAGTGTTATGTCATGATTCAGGATTTTAAATTCTGGAAATTGTTGATGGTTTTTGAATTCAGCTGTCCATTCTTCTTGGCTATGTGTGTGTGTGGCTTCATCTCAGCATCCTGTTCTTCTCCACATCCCTCTATTAAATGCCAGTCTACTATTGAGAGGTGTGAGCTTAGTTACTCTTCAAGAATAACTGTTTCAGCTGCTGTTCCATTGCACATCAGAAGCCATCAGCCAACTGCCTGTTCAGCTGCCATCAAAGAAAAGGGCACTGTAACTTTTCTGGATTGCAAAGGCCACTTCAGGGATGGTGCCATATTGTCCTGGCCTCAGAAGATGCCTTTTGATAAAGCCATAACCACACTTGTCTTGGCAAGAATCAGTAGTCCTTTGTTTCGTGTCCTGTCTGTTCATTTTGTCCTGTTGATTCGAGGATACTTTGTCGTCCAGTGGCTAACTTTTGCCACAATGAAAGTTAACTCCATATGCAGTTTCTTCATGCCCATATTTTCTCTGAAGTAGATTGGTAGTGCCAGGAGCCAACATGTCTCATAGTCATAACAAAAAAGAAAAATTTTCTAAGATATTAAAACATTTTAAATGTCATATTCTGTAGATCTCTGAAGGGTTTGAAGATGACCTGTCTATCTAAAATATATCTGCTCAATCTAGAAAACATACCTAATATGACTACAAGTTCTATTGTAATGTCTAACTACTAGCTTTCATTTCTTTATATCCTAATAGTTGATAATAATAACATTCAAGGATCAAAAAATTGCATTACATTGTTAAATGAATGGTGTAAGTACAGTTAGAAATATACATATAGCATTTTCTAACAATATCAATTTCAATATATATAATTTGTATACAATATTAAACAATCCAATCCAATGTAATGTATTTAAAACTAGTAATTGTCTTTTTCTTTTTTTTCTTTTCCTTTTTTTAACAAGAACCTTAAATCTAATCTCCTTTGCTTAGCCCTTTTCCTACCCCTTGACAACAACTTGTAACCAACCCCCCTAAACAATGAAAATTATCCCAGACCCAAAATCCATTAAAAGACCAAAAAACCACCTGCCCCACACCACCTCTTTGGGAATGTGGGCGTCGTATTCTTAAAATAGCTTCCTGCTGGGTATGGGCGAAGGTATCTTTATCCTGAAAAGAAAAATTTTAGGTTAATTGTCAAATTCTAGGAAAGCTAACTATATCCTTCGTTATCTAGTCTGTGTATAATGCCAAAGTTCAGGGTTTATCTCAAATCCTTAATCAGGTAGTCTTTGAGACTGGATCATCTCAGCTAGCCCTCTCAAAATTGCTCTGAGCACTTTGTAGTTCAAAGCTGATCGGTATATGATGTTTGTCAGCTTAGTGATGTTATTATTGTCCACGTGGAATTGTTGTTGTGGGGCCCCATCTTCTTCCTGGATACTTCAGTTGATGTTAGGCCTGGCCATGATTTCCTGCAGAAAACTGATAAGAGACTCAAACACAAAGACATATATATGCAGCTAATTGAAGCCTTTTTTCTAGAATTAGTACTCTATATGACCATTCATATCTTAACAAAGTTGAAAATGCATATATATCTATATAAATCTTGTAAATTTTGATATAAAATTCATACTTTAAAAAAAGTTTAAAGAATCAGAATAGAATCAAAGAGTTGAGATTAGTAATAGAATAGTTCTGTATTTTTTTTTCTGTCCCATAGCAGAAGATGGCTCTTTTCTTCTGGCATGATGCAGGGAGTTTGCATTTTCTTTTTAACAACATGCTTGAGTTTAAAGAAGGAGAGAGCCATTCTCCAACTCCAAAGTCAGCTTTAAATTTTAATTGAACTGGGACTACAAGAAGACCAATAGTGTTAAATTTCTTTAGAGAAGAGCAGAAACAAACATTTAGGAAGACATAAAATTTTTTAATCATGTACCCATACGCAATTTCACTCTGTTTCCTGGAATAGATGATTTGTCCTTTTTCTTCAGTTATCTCACTTGTCCAGTGTTCTTCAGATTCCTTAACCTTCATTCTTCTAAAAGACAAAAACAAAAACCTCTTCCCTAATTTTGGGGAGGTTCCTTTTTGGCAAGTTATTATCTGATTAAATGAAAAGGCATGTGTTACTGGTAAAAGTTAGTTTAAATTGGATATTCATGCTGGTTGATGAACTATCACCTCCTCTAATTAAGAGGTCTCTCTTGTTCAAATCGAACCTTTATCAATTTTGATGGTACCCACAGCTTATCTTCTCCTGTAGAAACAAAAGCAAAACCTCGTCCCCAACGTAACACATATCCTGGTTTCCATTCTGAAGTCAGCACATCCTTAAAGTAAAGAGGCTGAATTAATTCTGTAGTTTTTTCTATTATCCAATGTCTCTCTGCAGCTTTTGTTCCTTTCTCATTGGCATTAAGAAAATTCAAAGTTAATAAAGCATTATGCAGTCTAATTCTGGGAGTTTTTGTTACCCCTTTCTGTTTATTTAGCATATCCTTTAGAATTCTGTTTGATCTTTCTATAACTGCTTGACCTATAGGATTATGTGGTATACCTATAATATGCTTTATATTGTAATAAGCAAAAAACTATTTCATTTTAACAGAGACATATGATGGAGCATTGTCAGTTTTGATTTCTGCAGGTATACCCATGATGGCCATAACTTCTAGCAAATGAGTGATTACAGAATCAGCTTTTTCAGAACTCAAAGCAGTTGTCCATTGAAATCCTGTATAAGTATCGATTGTATGGTGTACATATTTCAATTTTCCAAATTGTGCAAAGTGAAACACGTCCTTCTGGAAGATTTCATTCCTCTGAGTACCCTTTTGGTTACATCCTGCTGGTAATGGCGTCTGATTGTAAAAGGAACAAGTAGGACATTTCTTTACTATTTCTTTGGCTTGTTGCCAGGTTATGGAAAAATCCTTTTTTAAACCTTTACTATTGACATGATGTTTTTTATGAAATTCTGAGGCCTCCAGCACATTTCCTATCAATAATTTATCAATCTCACCATTGCCTTGTGCTAAAGGGCCTGGCAGACCAGTATGGGATAGAATGTGAGTTATAAATAAAGGATGACTCCTTTTCTTGATTGTATCTTGTAATTGAATAAATAGTGAAGTTCATTCTGAAGCATCAGGGATAAATTCTGCAGTCTCAATATGTAATCCCACTCTTTCAGCATACTGAGAGTCAGTTACTATGTTGAGAGGTTCTGAAAAATCCATTAATACCACCACAATAGCATGCAATTCCGATTTTTGAACTGAATTATAAGGACTTTGAATCACTTTACTTAAATTTTCTGATTTGTAACCTGCCTTTTCTTGTTTGTTGGCATCTGTATAAAATGTACAAACTCCAGATATGGGTTTTTCCCTTAAAATTCGAGGCAAGATTCAATCAGCTCTCTTTATAAGATCAATTCTATCACTTTTGGGATATTTGCTGTTAATTTCTCCCAAAAAAACACTGCAAGCTCTTTGCCAAGGTTCACTTTCTGTCCATAATTTTTTAATATCCTCCTTAGTTAAAGTTATGACAATTTCTGCTGGGTCTATTCCTGCTAATTGACGAAGTCTCAATTTTCCTTTCCAAATCAAGTCAGAGATTTATTCCATATAAGTTTTTAATTTTTTATTTGGTTTATTTGGTAAAAATATCCAGTCCAATAAAATATCTTCCCTCTGCATTAATATTCCTGTAGGAGAATGCCTAGAAGGTAAAGTAAACAAAATGCAATCCAGCTTTGTATCAATACGATCTACATGCCCTTCATGTACTTTCTTTTCTACCAAGGTCAATTCTTTCTCAGTTTCAGGTGATAATACTCTTGGACTATTTAAGTCCTTGTCACCTTCTAAGGTTTTGAACAAATTATTCAGTTCATCATTTTTTACCACAACAATAGTTCATAGATGAGAAATATCTCCAAATAATCTTTGAAAGTCATTAAGAGTCTGTAGTCTATCTCTCCTAATTTGCACCTTTTGGGGTCTAATTTTTTGTAGCTCTATTTTATATCCTAAATAATTAATAGAATCTCCTCTTTGTATCTTTTCAGGAGCAATTTGTAATCCCCAGTAAGACAAAATTTTCTTTACTTCTTCAAACATTCTTTCTAAAGTATCTGCATTTGAGTCAGTAAGTAAAATATCATCCATATAATGATAAATCATAGATTTAGGAAATTTTTTACGTACCACTTCCAATGGCTGTTGTACAAAATATTGGCACAGAGTTAGGCTATTCAACATTCCCTGTGGTAGGACCCTCCATTGAAATCTTTTAACTGGTTGAGAAATATTATAAGTAGGCACTGTGAAAGCAAATCTTTCTCTGTCTTTTTCTTGTAAGGGTATTGAAAAGAAACAGTCTTTTAAATCAATAACTATGAGAGGCCATCCTTTTGGTAACAGGGTAGGCAAAGGAATGCCAGATTGTAGAGTGCCCATTGGCTGAATTACTTTGTTAATTGCTCTAAGGTCTGTTACCATTCTCCATTTACCAGATTTCTTTTTAATAACAGTACAGGAGAATTCCAATGGCTGGTTGATTCTTCAATATGCTGAGCATTTAACTGTTCTTTTACCAGCTCTGCTAAAGTCTGGAGTTTCTCTGTTGTTAAAGGCCATTGCAGAACCCATACATTCTTGTCTGTTAACCATTTTAAAGATAGAGCTGTTGGTGTCTTTGGAAGATCATCAGTTGTGTGTGTTGTGCCCTGTTCTTGTATAATATGGATGGCTGGTGACCACTCAGAATAATGCCTTCTAATATTTCTCTCAGAAACAAGTGCTAGTTTATGATTTGTTTCTGAGATTGGAGGGATGTTTATCTGAGTATTCCATTGTTGCAACAAATCTTGACCCCACAGATTCATAGCTATGTTAGCCACATATGGCTTTAATTTACCTCTCTGTCCTTCTGGACCTATACATTCGAGCCATCTTGCACTCTGTTTTACTTGAGATAATGTCCCAATTCCTTACAGTTGAACATTTACCTCCTGAAGAGGCCAAGTTGGATGCCAAAATTCTGGTGCAATTATGGTAACGTCCGCACCTGTATCTACCAGACCAGACAACAAAACACCATTTATTTTTATCATTAATTTTGGTCTTTGTTTATTAATAGAAGTTTGCCAAAAAATTTTCTCTACATTTTTTCCTGAATTTTCTATTCTCTCTGTTTCATCATCCTGACCAGCATGATTTATTCCAATAGGCATTTGGTTATTTAATTGCTCTGAGTAGGGGTTTCCTCTATGACTGCAGGAAAGGTTTGAACTGGATTTTCTGTGGGGCCCTGCCTGAGGCCCCTCTGGTAGTTTCCCGAAGCCTGAGACAAAGGATTACTTTGCCTGTCTCTTGTTGATCTACACTCGTTGGTCCAGTGTTTTCCCTTACCACACCTTCTGCATACTCCAGAAGGAAGGGGCATTCTGTTGCCATTGTTCCATGAAGAAACATTGTTTCTAGGAATAACCTGTTTACAGTCCCTTTTTAAATTTCCTTGTTTTCCACATCCAAAACATCTAACATTCCTCAAACCTTTTGAAATTGCTCCACGTACACACATATCATCATGGTCATGAGCCTCAACATTAACCGTGTCTCTAATCCAATCTTCCAAGGGTACAGATCTTGCCTTCAACGGCCTCATTATTCTTTTGCATGCTGCATTTGCGTTCTCGAAAGCCAAAGATTCAATTATTATCTGACTGGCTTCTGAATTTGGGACCATTCTCTTTACTGTTAAGTCAATCTTTGTAAGAAGTCTGTGAAAGATTCTTTTGGGCCTTGTATAACCTTTGTAAATGACTCAGCTTTTTTTCCTGGTTCCTCACCTCTGTCCCATGCATTCAAGGCTGCTGTTTGACATAGAATTATGGTTTGGACATCATATAAACATTGTGTTTGTACTGAAGCATATTGGCCTTCTCCAATAATCTGATCCTGGCAGACTTGTATTCCTTTATCCCTCCATTGTTTTTCTATATTTTAGCCTCTTCTTTAAACCACATTTGCCACTGAAGTTTTTGTCCTGGTTCTAGAACAGCCTGTGCCAGCTCCTGCCAGTCCTCTGGTATAATCCTATTACAAGTTGACCAGGTGTTTAACGTTTGCTTTACATATGGGGAATGCATACCATAAGATACTATTGCCTCCTTAAACCTTCGTAAACCCAACATGTCAATTGGAGCCCAAATATTTTGTGTAGTCATTTGATCAGGCGACAGCTTTACGGTTACTGGATAAATTAAATGTGACTGTGTGAAAACAGGCTTTCTTTCTATAACCTTAATCTTGGAACAACTTCACTGTTAATTGTAGCTAGAGTTTTTCTGCCGGGCCCACAGTCAGGACAAATCTCTGCCACCCGCCAGTCTCCGAGCTCCCAAGACCCGCCAGTCTCCGAGCCCACTTATAAAATAAACACACAGACGCTTACATTATTTAAACTGCTTGGCCATTAGCTCAGGCCTATCATTGTCTAGCTCTTACTCTTATATTTAGCCCATTTCTATTAATCTCTACTTTGCCACGTGGCTCGTGGCTTACCGGTACCTTACATCTTCCTTCTCCTGGCCGCGGCTCCAGGCCGTCTCCCCTCTACCTTCCTGTTCCCTCAATTCTCCTCTCTGTTAGTCCCGCCTATACTTCCTGTCTGGCTACCGGCCAATCAGCGCTTTATTGATACAGAGTGATATCCACAGCACTTGCCCTTTTTTTTTTTAATTTTTTTTTTTAAAAAAAAGGAAGGTTTTAACTTTAACATAGTAAAATTACATATAACAAAACAATTATCGAGCAAGAATTACAGTTACAATATTAAAGAAATCCTATCTATCTTATATTTATGAGTTTAAGGTTTTACATCTAACTTATCTTTTATCATAACTGAGGAAATTATAACTATCTAGTCTTCAACTACATCAAAGACCTCAGAAGGATATAATACTACCTGAGAAATGGAGAAGATGTAAGCAACTTTCGGGAGTCTTGCAGGGTAGAAAGAGGCAGCTGGCAGCCTGGACAGTCATCCAAAGTTCTCTTGTAAAGTTGGGGCATCTGTTTTCAGCTCACAGGCCTAGAGTCTCTCAATCATTTTTTTCTGTGTCCTGTAGAATGTCTGGCAGTTTCCTCTGCAAAGCAGGAACCTGAAGGACCATTTTGTCAAGCAAAGTTCAGTGGTTACCTTTC
>CABHPH010145993.1:13434-38581 GCA_902168325.1 Peromyscus nudipes | reverse complement strand
CAGACAGCACATCCTTGTTTTACCCGAGGGAATGGAATAGATTCTGGGCAAACCATCGTCCACCCCCACTCTGCTGTATTAACTCTAAGGCACAGGGATGGTAATTAGCCTCTGGGTCCCTAAAGCCACTGGTTCAGTTCTTCCGTCTGGAGCCCAGAGATAATTATTCATCACCAAGTTTGAATAAAAAGCTGTATGCCTTACAGATGAGTTTTGGCTTGCATCCAAAGAAAAGAGTTCACAAAGTCCACCAAAGAATTATTTACTAAAATGAGTTCTACGCCAGAGACGAATACTTGGAATAACTCCAAAGATATTCAAGTCATTTTGAATCGAAGTGGAAGCATTTTAACTACACCCAAAACTGCTAGAATTAACACAGGCGTTAGTTTCCTAGCATAGAGCAGAAGTTGAAGATGGACAGTGGTACCGGTACTTCAATGCTGCCTATGAGAACATTCACTAGCAGCCCTGGGAATGGCAGATCTAGTAATTTCAACGTGGCTGTCTATTTTACACTAATATGAATCTTAACCATTGTATTATATTTTTTTAAATGTATTTGTACAGATGATTTCAACTGACATGAGAAAGTTTTGTGTTACTCCACTTTGGAAAAATGTTTGGAGTTGATGAGAACTCAGTTACAAAGCCTGTGTGTGATCAAAGGGTCACTCTCCTGAAGCATCCTGGATGGAGCAGCTTCCATCCAATGAGAACTCGGTTGAATCCTGGGATTCCAGTTCTGCATCCTGTGGGTAGATATAAGGTCCCGTTAAATATGGTTCTGCATGTAGTTCAGTAGTAGAACATTTGCTTAGCATACACATGCCCTGGGGTGATCCCCAGCACCATTCGGTGAGAGGGTAGTACAATGGGTTGAAATAAACTTACAGCCTAAATAACACCAGACCCCATCTCTAGGCTAACACCTGCCCTGACCTAACCTTTTTTAAATTTAAACTCCTACTGGGGACCATTTTGACTACCACTCCAACTAACAGTTACTATAACTCACCTGAAATTCTGACAGCATTTATCCCCTCAGGGTTTATTTCTCTAGAGCAAAGCTGTAATCTCGGAATGGTAATATTTTAAGCCTTAATAGTCATTATACCTAATTCATCAGATTGTTCTCTGAAGCAGCTTTTAGTGGAAGGAGAAAATAAAGAGAGCTTATGTTGATGCTGAGTGAATAGAGGACAATGAGTCTCACTTCTTCAAACAGTTTAGGCAATAAAATGATCCCCATTTGACTGTTAAAGAAGTTCTGATTATACTGTAGGAATGAGTCCCAGAGTGATACACTTTTTAGTATGTCCTGTGGAACTGAGACAGAACTGTGATAACATTGCTCAAAAAAAAGGTTTTTTAAGGAAAACATTCTAAACTAGTCTATGTGTTCATGTATGTGTGAGCCTACAAAATGAACCCCAAAACACTAAGCTTTATAAGAACTGAAGTCAGGATACCCTTGCCTGTTCGGACAAATATTTCTTTAATTATCCGTTAAACAGTGTTTCCCAGAAAGTCTGTATTTGTGAATGGCAGCTATATAATCAATATTTGGTCATCACAAATGACTCATCTTTGTTATTCATCACTGTTTAGTTCTAACATGAGCAGCACACACAGAAATAGCCAAATCTTCTATCTGGACTCTCTTCTAAGCATTCCTGTTCTGTGCTTTATGGATTAGTTTTCTTTGAAGATCCTCTCACAGGACCTTGAACTAAAGATGAACTGAGCTTTTTCTTTATGGTTAAATGGGAAACTGAAACCCCGCCTTCAGCAAGGCTGCCTTGCTGTGACTCCATAATGCTAAACTGGCCTCTAGGCTGCCTTCAAGAGTAATGTCTGTTGATAGCTGTTCAGTGTCCCCATTGTGATTCTCTGAGAGACACAGGGAATAGTTTTTGTGATTCCCCTTCCCAAACCCAGGGCTGAGAAGAACATTGCCTGATGGAGAGAAGCCACTTCACTGAAATAACATTAAGCATTCCAGAGAATGCTTATAGGACCCACCAGAAAAATAATCCAAAGAGAGGACATTGGCACTGGTTGGTTTGTTTGGTTTGGTTTTTTGAAACAGGGTTGCTCTGTATAGCCTTGCTGTCCTGGAACTCGATCTATAGACAAGGCTGGCCTCGAACTCACAGAGATCTGCCTGCCTCTGCTGCCTGAGTGCTGGGATTAAAGGCATGTGCCACCACCATGCCCAGCTGTTTGATTGATTTTAAAAAGACCCTTTGCCATAGCCCCATGCCAGCCAAGCAGTTATAATTCACAAGCCCGAGGAGGAGACATTGGCCGTGCAAGGGCAAGCCTGAAATGATCATTCTTTGCTTAGCCTTTGACAAAGAATTAGTCATCTGGCCCCAACTTGGTATGCCAGCCTGTGTTGACTACCCAAGGGAAGCCTTACCCTCTATGAGGAGGGGATGGGAATGGGGGTGGGGGGGTTGGGGTGGAGAGCAGGAGATGGGGAGGGAAGAGGAACAGTTTGGTATGTAAAAGAAAAGAAAAAAATTTTAAATAAAAAGAATTAGTCATCCAAAACCAAAGTTTTCTGTTTACTTTGCTTGCTTTTTTTAAATCACAGTAGTGTTTGGGAGAATGAACCTTCTTACTAGCAAGGGGTTAGATTAAAAACAAGTCAAGAAACTTGAGATGAACTGGGTCAAATTGTACCATGTCATTTTTTTGAGTGGAGATTTCACTTCCCTCTTTTCACTTCCCTCTCAGCCCCTTGGTAGAGAACAAGGGCAGAAGGTCAGGGAACAAATCTATGACTCAAAAGAGGCATCTCAGCACCCACTGGAACCAATACTAGCATTTTTAAATAATAGTTTGGGAATAGAATAACCCCTCCCATAACAAAAGAAAAAAGGGTTTAGTAATAGTTTATGAATTACAGGGAAAGACTATTGGTGGAAAGGTTTCTGGAAGAGTTTCGGAGTTTCCCCACCAGTACAGCCGTTCCCTCTCATGCACAGAAACATTCCCGGAATCCCGTCAGTGCCTCAGACTGCATACAGTACTAACCGTTTTTCATGTACATACTAATGAGAAAGTTTGATTTATAAATGCACTGAGGGATCTGTGGTGATGTTTTGTTTGTGCTCCAACAAACAAAGCTTGCCTGAAGATCAGAGTGCGGAGCAATAGTAAGATGATCGTAACAATATATAACAATAAAATCAGGCGAGGCCCACAGTCACAGTGCCTGTCACCAAGCTGGATTGATGACTCACGTTCAGTCCCCAGGACTCACCTCTCAAAAGTTGACCTCTGGCCTCTTTGAGTGCATGTACACATGCCAAGGCACACAAATGTAATTTTTTTTTTAAAGCTTTGTGAATGAAGTCTTTCTAAATGTCTGTGTTACACTCACATTCTTGGGATTCCCGCATGATAGCCTAGTGTGGTAGAACACACCTATAACCCCAGAACCCACAAGGCAGAAGCAGGAGGGTGAAGGCCAGTCAGGGCGATGTAAGACATCCTATGTCAAAAAGACAACAAGAAAAAACCCATGAAACCTACGTGATGAGACACAGTGAGGTAAATTGTGTGGCACAGTGATGGTCTGTGACGTAAGACTTCCTTGAACACAGGCACTAAGATACCAAGACAAATCAGTGGCATCACTGAAGTGACTAATGGGTGGGAAAGGGGCATGATGGGAATACACTGGGCAAAAGAATGATTGACATCCCTATCAGGACAACGCAGAACAGCACGCAGTTGAAAATGCAAGAAGTGGTCATTTCTAGAATTTTCCATACAATATTTTCAGACCATCTTTGACCATAAGTAACTGAAACTGGGAAAAGTCAAAGTATGGATGGGGGGGGGGACCGTTACGTATACTTCTTAATCTCCCCCCCTCACCCTATCCATCTGTGAGCTACAAAGGTTCTATTTATGATATCTTTTGAATATTTTTAATATGAGGAGACTATAAACAAAGCCTAAGGATTGTATGTGTGGCTTGGGAAACATGACCAAATCAGAAACATAGTTACTGGGTGATTGGGGCCCAGTTCCTCAGTAGCTGCCAGCATAAATGTGAGTGTCCCCTTCAGAACGGGGACTGTGATACCAACTACATGACAGACGATTAGCATTGCTGAGTGCCGCAGCTAGCCAAGTGCTTTGTGCGGTGCTTGGGGCAGACTCAGGAGTGTCAGCTAGGGTCAGTGGTGACTTTAAAACACGCTGCTGACACGTACTGTGTCCCCACCATTTCTAAGACCGCCCTGGTCTACTAGCCAAAGCGTCACTCTCTGAGAACGGAAGCAGACAAATGATTATACAGAGTGACAAATATGAAACCTGAACTACTCTCCTGGGCCTCTAAGAGTCACCCTATTCATTTCCACCTCTGCTTCCTTTCTGGTCTCCTTTCCCCAGCATGAATCATAGTCTATTTCTATCATATTACAGTAGACATTCCTTTGAAAGATTTTAGCAATGTTAAGTCAACAAAAATTTAAATTTAAAAATTTAAACACTGATAAGCATTGCCCATCCATGCAGGCTTGCAATTATAAGCGAGGCAATAATAATAATAATAATAATAAATAATAATAATAATAATAAATCGTTCTTTAGGTAACAAAATTACTCTTCCCTTACTTAATCAAGTCTACACTTCATGAATTAAAAGTTTTCCTACAGCATTTTACTCTTTAAAAAAAGTACTTAGCATAAAAAATATCAGCAAAATAGCAAATGGATGAATAGGCATTAAAAATAATTTGAGGTGTAGTAAGTGAGTTAATGCCCTGTTTTTGCTTGGTTTTTGGCTCTTTACTCTTTGGGGGACCCTCCACCCAGCTCCCAAATAAATCACACATGGAGGATTATTATTACTTATAAATGCCCGGCCTTAGCTTGACTTGTTCTAGCCAGCTTTCCTTAACTTAAATTATCCTGTCTATCTTTGGCCTCTGGGCTTTTATCTTTCTCTATTCCTGTATACCTTTCTTTGTTTCTTACTCGTGTCTTGCTGTCAGGCTGGCCCCTGGAGTCCTCCTCCTTGTCTGGCTCCTTCTTCCCTTCCTCCCAGATTTCTTCTTCTATATCTTCTCTCTACCTGCCGGCACCACCTATCCTTTCTCCTGCCTTGCTATTGGCTGTTCAGTTCTTTATTAGACCATCAGGCAAAGTAAGACAGCTTCACAGAGTTAAACAAATGCAACATAAACAAAAGTAACACACCTTAAAATAATATTCCCCAACAATGCCCTGTCTAAAATAACAGCTAAATTTTAAAAAAAGCTATTTTCTAGTTAAGCCTTGTATCATTCCTATCTCAGAAAGACTAACACCTCTCTATACTGTCAAAGGCTAGAATATCATAACTGTAATACTGGATAAATCTTATCTAAATCTAGTTTAGTCAGTATTTGGAAAATAATATTCCTCGATTAGGTCTTCTAAAATAATTCTGGATATGCTTTACTAGTCTTGATTTCTTCTCTTACAGATAAATTTATTTTCTGGAAATAGCCTGCAAATTTCCTTCCACAGTGCTGATCCAAATAGCAACATAATTTTAAATGTTCCATCTCCTTCCTGCTTCCTCTAATCCAATCTTTGTTTTTATGCCAATCCCCCATTCAATCTCTTTATTTTTATTTTAAATTAATGTCAACCATCCCATCAGACATATATTTCGGCTTTCTTAGTTTTTAATTATTCTTATTTTTTTTTCCTCCCAGTTTTCTTCTATGATGGATGCTTATTTTCTTTCCACCTCTTGGAATTTCCGTGGAGGTTTTTGTTTTCTTACATAGAACTTTACATAATATATCCTTTGTTTTCCTGCTGTACAGCATACTAGACTACTAGTAAAAATACATCTTTCCTTCCACTGGATGTTCTATTATACTTCTGTATCTACATACAAACAGGTTAGAAGAAATAGTTCTCAAATTTTTAAAATACTTTTTTATAAATTTCAAATGATATTTTTTTTTTTTTTTTTTTTTTTTTTTTCCTTTTTAGATGGGGTCTCTGTGCAGCTCAGGCTGGCCTCAAACCTTCAATCCTTCGGTTTAGCCTGCTAGCCTGGAAGCGCTTCCTCCGTGGTTCATATTTCATTTACTTAACTTCCAGCCACTTTGGTTTCAGAGATAACTGATATTTCTATTTCATCTGCTGTAGCAATGTCGCCTAACCAATAAAATCTTTCTGTTCAACTTTGCAGCCAAGTTCAGGGATTGGCCCCAGCACTTACTAGTTGAGAACCATAGAAAAGTCATCTAATCTCCCCCTGTGTGACCTATAAAATGGGAAAGTAGGGCCTGTTTTATCTATATCATATGGTTATGTATGTGGTTATTTCAAGTGCCAAATAAAATGGTAGACATTAAGCATATTATAAACACTACATAAGTAAACTACCATTGTTATCATGTCTAAAATAGCATAAGCCATATTAAACGTTCATTGACTTGGCGGTTACATGTATATGTTAGGATCTGACTCTTAACATCTTCCTTGAAGGCTCATGTGTTAAAAGTGTGGTTGCCAGATGATGGGCTTCTGAGAGGTGATGGATCATGAGGGCTGTGTCAATCGGTTAACACGAGGCTGCCAGGAGGGTGAGTTTAAGAGGTATACTAGTCTCTGGACTCTTCCTCGGCTGTCTCGGCTTCCCAGCAGCCATGAGATGCCGCCCTCCATCACATGCCTCTGCCACGATGCTCTGGCTGCCCTCAGGGCCAAAACAATGGAGACATCTGACTGTGGCCTGAAACCTCCAAAGTAAAATAAGTTGTTTTATGTTCCTTAAGTTATTCACCTCAAGTATTTTGTCTCAGTGACAACTGAGTATGGAAATTTTCAACTCCATATTAAATGCGGTGTCTTCTTTGTTTATTTGTTTGTTTTTAAAGAAAGTCTGTCACTATAGAAGGTATTAACTCATCATGTTTTATATAAAAACTCAAGTTATTAATCCAGAGACCAAAAATTGTATAATCTTAATAACTTAGGCACTAGCTAGATATTATACTCTAAAAACACTGATAGGCAAATAAATATTTGTCTTATAAAGAATGTCTGGTCTACTTAAAGAAATAAGCTCTTAAGCCTGGTGGTGGTGCACGCCTTTAGTCCCAGCACTTGGGAGGCAGAGGCAGGCAGATCTCTGAGTTCAAGCTCAGCCTCTGGTCTACAAGAGTGAATTCCAGGAAGGCCAGGGCTACTCAGAAAAATCCTCTTTTTTATTTTTCTGTTGGCTTGTCTGGTCCAACTTCGATATGGTGGTTTTTGGTTTATCTTATATTTTATTTGCTATGTTAAAAAGTTTTTAAAAAATTAATAGATAAACATTAACATTAAAAATGAAAAAGTAATAAAAGAATTTTAAAAGAAGAAAAGAAGCTCTTAGAACTAGAACCTGTAATTTTCAAATAATCAGGAAGAAGTCATTTCACTTCAACTAATTTTATAGGTGAAAAAAAAACATAGGGTTGAGGATTTAGCTCAGTGGTAGAGTGCTTGCCTACTAAGCGCAAGGCCCTGGGTTCGATCCTCAGCTCAAAAAAAAAAAAAAAAAACCAAAAACAAAAAACCATAGGTTTGATGACTGTCCCTGAGTCACATTCCTAGTTAATTAAAACCCAGTTCTCTGAGGATGGGGATATTGCTCAGGGGTAGAGAGTGCTTGTCTAGTGTGGGTAAGGCCCTGGGTTCAATCCTTAGTGCTACCCAGGGGACGAAGGAGAAAGGAGGAGGAGGTGGAAAGAGGAAAGAAGAGGGGGAGGGAGAGGAAGAGGAAGAGAAGGATGAAGAGGAGGAGGAAGAGTCCAGTCTGCCCAGTCCCCCCCCACCACCACCACAACCACCACGTTGCCACCACAGAGGAATCCAAACATGGAACAACCCAGTTTGACAGCTACAACTACTCAAAATTTTCAAACTCTTGTTTGCAAAAGACATCGTAAACAAAGTTGAAAGACAAACAGCAGACTAAGACCAAAAAAACTGATGTAAGAAACAGCAGTTAATATCTGTAATATATAAAAATCTCTCATAAGTCTAGGAAGAGAATAGTCCAACTGAACAATTTACAAAAGACATAAACTGGTGGCACACACACACACACACACACACACACACACACACAGAGTATATAGAGACAATGAACATTTGAAAATATGTGAAGGCTTTAAAAGTCCAGCTGGAGGGTAGGAGGGTGGCTCATTCAGTGCAATGCAGGCCTGGCAGGATGGAGATGCTGGCTTCCATCTCAGCACCCCACAAATGGGTGTGTAACCCTAGCACTCAAGGACTCAGGAGGTAGAGAAAGGAGGATCAGAAGTTCAAGGTCATCTTCAGCTACATAGTGAGTTCGAGGACAGCCTGGGCTACATGAGACCCTGTCTTACTAAAATAATATTAATAATAGTCATAGTAATGGAACCAGAATTCCGGGTGGAACAGCCCCATTTAAACCTAGGACAACTAAGGCCCTTGCTGGCTTCTGCTATGTGCCCTGTAGTAGGAATAATTATTGCTTTTCAGTCTTGCCAAGCAAAGAGAACTGCACCGAGCTACAATGAAAGGTGCTCCTATGACATGGACACAAAGGGAAGTAACCCAACCTGATGACAAGCAGACTGGAGTCCAGACGCTTTAAACCTGGCCCCGGAATGCAGACAGGGTCTTTCTGGTGTCACTCTGAATGACACCTGTAAAGAAGTTGGATAGTGGTGCCCCAAGAGTCAGGCTTGGGCATATTCCCCCAGGCTAGACTACCAGGCTTCTGAGTATGGCTTTTCCATAGTTTACCCAAATTCCAGTGCTATATATTTTGAAAAGCATGGTTTGTTTTTTTTTTAGATGAAAAGCGTGGTTTTTAAGATACAGTGGCCCTCAGTATCTGTGAGTTTCACACAAACTCAACCAGTCACTGACTAGATATATCTGGAAGAAAAACTCTACATCTGTATTGAACATTTGTAGACTTTTTTTCTTATCATTCCCTAAACAGTACACTCCAATCATTTACATAGAATGCACACTTTATTATTCACTATGACTCACCTAGATTTATTTTACAGTATGTAGGAGGGTGTGTGTAGGTTACATGCAAATACTGTGCATATATAGGGGACTTTGGTATTTGCAGAGATTCCTGGAGCCCATCCCCAACAGGAACAACTGTACGAGGTGCTCCTAAATAAGGGCTGAACAGGACGAGATGGTGGCAAATACTTCTAGCAAATCACAAGAGTTGGTCACATAGCAGCCTTCAAGAAGAGTAGTACGTGATGAGATTGAGCCTCGAAGGGAAATAACTTTGCAATTCTCTGCCAGACTGGTAGAGCACAATTCTGTGAGTCCTGGAGAATCCTGTGGGGGTATCCAAAAAACAAGGGTGGGAGCTGCTGCAGGGGTTCAGGAGGAAGGAGAGAGTCTCTTCTGTTATTAATGTGGACTTTCACTTCTCTCCACAATCCTTGGATTTGTTTCTTGCAGATTGTCATAAGGACAAGTAATAGAACAGAAAACAAAGTGAGGCTTACCGTCATTTTAAAATAAACTGAAGGGGCTGGAAAGATGGCTCAGCAGTTAAGAGCTTGTTCTTCTAGAGGACCCACGTTCAGTTCCCAGCACCCACATGGAAGCTCACAACTGTCTGTAACTCCAGTTCCAGGGAATCCAGTGCCGGCTTCTGACATCTGCAATCACCAGCACACACATGGTATCCATACATATATGTAAGCAAATACTCATATATATAAAATAAATAAATCTTTTTTAAAATCCCATGAATTTTAAAATATACTAAAGCAAACTCAAAATGAGAGAGTAAAATAGAAATACCTTTATTCTTATTTATTTGGTTTTTTGAGACAGTGTTTCTCCATGTAGCCCTGGCTGTCTTGCAACTCGCTCTGTAGACCAGGCTGGCCTCAAACTCACAGAGATCTGCCTGACTCTGCCTCCCAAGTGCTGGGATCAAAGGTGTTCGCCACCGCCGCCCGGCCTATGTATGGCAATTTTTAATCTATACTAGAAAACCTAACAAAGCTACAGATATAATTCACTGGTAGAACACTTGCCTAGCATGCACCAAGCCCTGGGTTCCATGCCCAGCCAAACATATTCATACACAAACACAGTTCTGCATTCATTAGAAATAAAACTGCTAGAGGCCATACAGTTCTGACGTTGTCTGGTTACTCCAGGAGACTAAAGGACTCTCTGAAAATGTCCTTGGACTTTCAGGTTCATGGCTCCCTGTGTTCTCAACTCTCTCAGGAAGTCTCTGACTTACATCTCCAGCTGACACAGCAGCACCGCCTGCCCTTTATACAGTTCTCCCAAGCCCTTTCCTCCACTCTCTTCTTCAATGTATCCTTATTAGAGCAGTAAGTTATGACGCCAGTTAGTAGATAACCTGTCTGCGGAAGATTATGAAGCTAGGAGACTACAGGGCTGGGATATGGACCCAAGCCACCAGGGATCAGCCCATGAGCACCAGCTATTAAACTGCTTGTAGCCTTTTAACTACTTTTAGTTCTGGTATAGTAGGTTTTCTACGCTGCAAGGAAGCAACCATTTCACTTCTAAATCATTGGGTTTAGGGTTTGGTTTTCTTGCTTTTTTTTTTTTTTGCATAATTCACAATCTGCTAAATGAAAGCAAAGGAGTTTCAGTTTTATTTTCAAATATTTCCTGTGTCTTCACCTTTGTCATATGCTCCCTCTAAAATAAAAAACTGGTCCCTTTCTTTTCTTCCTGATATAAAGGCGATATTTAAGCATTGTAGTAGATAGGCAACTTATGAAGCATACAAAGGGACAAAACATTCCACCCAAAACAGCTACAAATAAGACCTTATTAACAGTGTTATTCAAGTGCCTCAGTAGACCTGTGCAGACAGTGATTCAAGGCCTGTTTCTTTCTGAACATAACGTTCATTTTTGGACTGCAGCAATTGCTAAGTGTAGGAGCTCATAACTAAGGTCTGTGGCCAGCTTTCTCACCAACCAGCTCCCAAATCATGACACAGAGACTTGTTATCAATTATGAGGGCTTGGCCTTATCTTAGGCTTGTCCCACCAGCTCTTATAGCTTATATTAACCGGTTTCTCTTCATCTACGTTTTGCCTCGGGGCTTTTTTACCTTTCTTTCATTCTGTATGTCTTACTTTGTGTCTATCTGTCTGGCAGGCTCTCTCCCTCTCCCTCTCTCTCACCTAGATTCCTCCTTCTCCTCCTCCTTATTCTCTCTGTCCCTTTACTGCCTAGCTATTGGCCATTCAGCTTTTTATTAGACCAATCAGGTGCCTTAGGCAGGCAAAGCAACACATTTTTACATAGCTGAACAAATGTAACACATCTTACATCATTAAACAAATGCAGTATAAGCAAATGTAACACATCTTTGCCTAGTTAATGTAATATTCCACAACAAAGACCAGATTACACACACACACACACACACACACACACACACACACATACACATACACACACTGCTTGCTCTCTCTCTCTCTCTCTCTCTCTCTCTCTCTCTCTCTCTCTCATTCCAACTTGTTTACCTATTTTGTTTGTATGGTTTGTTTTTGTTCTTCTGAGATAAGGACATACCATAGGCCAAACCTACCTGGAACTATGATAACCCAGTCTGGCCTCAAGTTCACGGCACTCTTCCTGCCTCAGCCTCATAAGTACTGGGATTGCCCAAATGAGCAACCATGCTCATTTTGAAATAAAGACTCCCATTCTCTTTTATTATCATTGTGTATGCCTATTACATGTGGAATGAGGGGTGCATGGGCCACAGTGCATGTGCGGAGGTCAGAGAACAACTGAGTGGAGTCAATTCCCTTCCATCTGCTTTTATTGTGGATTCCAGGGGTCAATCACAGGTCACCAGACTTGGGAAGCAGATACCTTTGTCCACTCACTGAGCCATCTCACAGCCCTTTTCCTTTTTTAAGATGTGTATTTTATCTCAACTTTATTGAATAATTTCACCTTGCTAAACCAAACGTCACTGCACTGGGATGTTTGTGGTAACCAATCTGCATACTTGTGCAATGTAGTAACATAAGCAAGGCTCAGTTGATACTCACTTTCAAAATTGACACCTTTATCTTTGGTCTACTTTCCTGTCACTTATTTAGGACTCATGGATGGGTCTCAGGCACTGGTGGAGAAGGTAGTTTAAAATCATTACCAAAGTAAACTTCCATTCACCACCTCTACCTTTTCTCTTTCTCCCATCACCTCATTTAAAGTCTTTGTGCTGAAAAGTATATAATAGCCCTGAAAGAAGGTATTATATGTCTCATCTGTTGCTCCAAAAGGGTTAACCGGCTTGTTAACCCGCTGTGTAATCCCTGCACAGACCACAGCTCCTTTCAGTGGGAAGCCAGGCTCTGCCAAGATCAGGGAGGATTGCAGTTTAAACATGACAGGGTCAAGTTCAGCGTTTGTTCCACACACAGAACTCCCATCCGCATCAACGGCGCTTCTGTGCAGAGTAGGACTTCTTGCTCAGTTAGATGATTTCTGGAAGGCCTTCTATTTGGCCAGGGTGTATTCCACAAAGAATGTAATAAGGAAAGCACATGCAATGCTCCTCTTTTTTCACAAGTCTATTCTTGATTTCGGTAAAACGCCATTTACAGAAAAGTCTTTTTCCTACAGGACATGATTTATAAACCATTCAGCGGCAATTGGGAAGAGCTTCAGCATCATTCCAGATTTATCTGTTGGCAATTTTTGAGTTTTTGTTTTTATTTTATTTATTTATTTTTATTTTATTATTATTTGTTTTGTTTTGTTTTTCAAGACAGGGTTTCTCTGTGTAACCCTGGCTGTCCTGGAACTTTCATTGTAGACCAGACTGGATTCAAACACAGAGATCCATCTTCCTCTGCCTCCTGAGTTCAGGGGTTAAAGGTGTGCATCACCACACCCATGTTTATTTTTTATTTTTTTTTTACCTGTGACATAAAAAGCACAATTGCATTTATAGCCAACAACCTTTGAACCTCTAACATTTATGCCCTAAAGTATATCACAATTGGCTGATTTGGAATATAGGATCCTTCAGTCTATTAAACCAAAATATGTGGATTTTAATTTCAGCTCCACAAAGATCCCTGGGCAAGTAAAGTTTGCTAATCTATATAATTGTTGGAAGAACCAACAATTTATACCAGTGAAACCCTGAAAAGCTATGACTTAGCTTTATGGTAGAGGTCCTTTCTCTCCTTCCTCCATGTGGGGGCTGGGCTGGGACTCAGGTCATGAAGGTTGGCAATAAACATCTTTACCCACTGAGTTTGCTCACCAGCGCAGGAACCTATAGTTTGACATATAGATTTTATTTCCTTGGCTAGGTATTTTCTGATTCACACTACAACTTGGGGAAATGACACATAATTTTTATACTATAAATGAATTACAGTGTCTAACAACATATTTAAGGATTTTTTAAGGTTCCAAAAGAACATTTAAAGTTTCTTTGAGGCCAGCAAAATACTCCAGACTCAAAAATCTGGTGTGTTTTGCTTAATCCTCAGAAATATTTTTAAACAGATTGGATTTCAAGCTTCATTAGCTTTCTCTAAAAAGCTTTGGCATGATTCACTCATACTTCATATAAGGGAAATGCTATTGCTTTTAAAACAGCCACATAGGCGTTAGGGAGATGGCTAAGTAGTTAAAGCGCTTCATGCAAGTGTTCAGGTCCCCCGATTCCACATAAGTATCCAGTCGGAGTGCTGATTGCTCTTAATTCCAGCCTCAGAAGGCGGAGGCAGGGGATTCCCCCTGAGCAAGCTGGTTAGCAAGATTAACCATATTGGTGAGCTTTGGGTTTGATGGAGAGACCCTGCCTCGATGAATACAATGGAAGACAAGGGGGGGATGATTCCTGACGTTGACATGTGCACCTGTCTCCCCCCCCCCCCACACACACCACATACACATGAAAATGGAAAAATAAATAAAACATTACTCTGTAATTCAAGCACTTGGGTGACTGAGGCAGAAGGAACTTTAGTCTGTGGCCAGCCTGATGGATACGGCAAGATCCTATTTCAAACAACAACAACAACAACACACAAATAAAATGACGTTCTTGTGGCATCATTTAGCTTGTTCCTTTATCTCCTGCGTTGAGTAAATGATAGCTATCTTTAGAGCGCTTACCAGATTTGGAGGCAACTTTTCTCCATCAGGAGGCCTGCGTGCCCAAGTTTTCCTCTTCTGGAGACTGGCATAGTCTTACAGCCTTATCCTTCTTGGTCAGCTCCTATCAGCCTTCCAACTGTTTCATCCAATGGCAACTGTTGGATTTCATCACTGCTTTTTCGATTACTGAAATACATATGTAGATGCTCCTCAATTGACAGTGGATTATGTTGCCAATGAACTAAACTCATTAGAACTCGAAAATATCAAGCCCAAATGCATCTAATATACCTACCTAATCTACTGAACATGGTAGCTCACCCTAGCACTTAAGCATGCTTAGAACACGTTATGAGTACACAGTTGGACAAAATCGTTTACCACAAAGCTTATTCTATAAGAAAGCAGTGAATATTCCATATTATTTACTGAATGCCTGCATAAACAAAAACAAAACAACAACAAAAATAAACTGGCAACAAAATCCACTCTAAGGAACTGATGATGTTTTTCCGAGGGTGACCGTAGGCTGACTGGGAGCTTGCTCACTGCCGCTTTTGACCTCACAAGAGCACTGTTGTGTCTCAAGGCCAGAAGATCAGCCTTCAGAATCTGTTGAATACATATCACCTTCATGTCCCTGGAAAGCTGAAAAGCAGAAGCCAAATCACCATTAAGTCTAGGACCATCTATATTCAATAGAGAAAGGAAATGACCACAGTAATGATATTTCTTTTTCTTTTTTTTAAATTTTATGATCATTGCTGTTTGGCCTGCATGCATGTCTGCGTGGGGGTGTCAGAAGCCCTGGAACTGGAGTTACGGACAGGTGTGAGCTGCGAAGTGGATGCTGGGAATTGAACATGGGTCCTCTAGAAGAGCAGCCAGTGCTCTTAACCACTGAGCCATCTCCCCAGCCCCAGTAATGGTATTTCTAATACAAACTTAATATTATAACTGGGAATTCCTGTAGAGTTTTTTTTAACTTATATTTGTTGGCTTTTTATATATACACCAGAATAAGGAATCTGATCCCATTACAGATGGTTGTGAGCCACCATGTGGTTGCTGGGAATTGATCTCCGGACCTCTGGAAGAACAGTCAATGGCTTAGTTCCACTAAGCCATCTCTCCAGCCATTTGTTGGCTTTTTACTTCCATCTTTTATGCTCAAGAGCCTTGTTGTTAATGACAATATAATTATTTATTTGCATTAAACTTGTGTGTGTGTGTGTGTGTGTGTGTGTGCACGCACATGTATGCAGATGGGCATGTTGAATGTGCACATGTGGAGGCCAGAGGTCAATGTTAGGTGTCTTCCTGTCATACACGCTTAGTGTCTGAGACCAGATCTCTGAGTGAACCTGGAGTTCGCTGTTTGGGCCACACTGGCTGTGCAGCCCACCCTGGGGTCTGCCTGGTTCTGCCCTCCCGGTGCAGGGCTTACAGATACACACCACGGCACTCAGCTTTTATATGGGTGCTGGGATCTGAACTCAGGCCCTCATGCTTGTGAAGCAAACTCTTCACCCACTGAGCCAACTCTCCAGCCCACAAGTATATCGCAAATAGTTTTGAGATGGCACTGTCACCTCTAACAAGCTTCAGGACAAACTTGATGACATCCTCAGACCTCAGTTTGTTCCCAGAATATATTCCATTAATACTTACCCTTAAAATACTCCTTTCTTTGCTTCACATCTCTTTAGTTATATCGTTTTATGTTACTACCTCGGCGATAAGGCCCATTTGTCTCAATTCTTTCCCTTCAGTTCCAGTGTGGATCGTTTGTTTCCATTGGCATTAGAATTTCATAGATTTTTTTTCAAATTTTATTTGTAATGAAACATGTAGATATTTACATGATCAAACTACATAAAGGACGTATTTGGTCTCCCTGCATCCCTTCCCCACCACCCATTCTGTTCCTCTGGAAAGGCATTCTTGTTTTGGTTTGTATACTGTATCTTTAAAAGATTTTCATTTGCCGGGCGGAGGTGGCTGCATCCCACGCCTTTAATCCCAGCTACTCGGGAGGTAGAGGCAGGCGGATCTCTGTGAGTTCCAGGTCAGTCTGGTCTACAGAGTGAGTTCCAGCACAGCCGGGGTTGTCACGCGGAGGAACCCCGCCCCCCACCCTGGGGAGGGGGAAGGGGGAGAAAGGGAGAAGTATTTCTTTCTCTTCACTTGAGGCACTGGGTGGAGTTGGGCTTTTGATTGTTACAGGTTGAGAAAGAGTCCTAAGATAAGGCGGTCTTCGTAAAAACAAGTTTGTTTTTTTTTTTCCCCCACGCTGCTTCCCCACTGATTGTTCTCCGTGGCCTTTTATCAACTTTAATAAATTATGCTTGCTTAATAAAGAATTTTTAATGGTTAGTAAAGAAAATTAATTTAAAAAATTAATAATATGTACACAGAGAACCTAATTATTAGATTTATAATCCCGCAGACATATGTGTTTGTAAGAGGAAAGTTTTTTACAACTATATAGCAAAATGTTGATGCTATTTGCTTAGGTTATTTAATTTTTATCTTTACATGTATTTTCTAAGTGATAACTTTAAAATAGAAATATACTTCCTTTTGTGTAAAAAGATGGAACAGGGATTTGAGAGATGGCTCAGGGGTTAAGAGTACTGTCTGCTCTTGCAGAGGACCCAAGTTCAATTCCCTGGATTTCATCTCCAAAGCCAAAAAGTAAGAGGTAAATAAAAAGATTAAATATAAACATATTAACTGAGGATCTGCATAAGCATTTTACATACACTGTATCACCGAGTATTTCTAAGGGTAAATCCTGTTATTTTCTCTCTCTTTTTTGAATATGAAAAAAACCGGGCTGGAGAGATGGCTCAGTGGTTAAGAACACTGCTTTTCTTCCAGAGGTCCTGAGTTCAATTCCCAGCAACCACATGGTGGCTCACAACCATCTATAATAAGATTTGATGCGCTCTTCCAGCACACAGGCATACATGTAGAGCACTCATACATAAAATATAAATAAATAAAATTATTGAAAAAAAACACCTGAGACTAAGAAAGTTTTATGTAGTTAAAGACCACCTACTAAGGGGCAAGTCAGGTTTGACTTGAGGTCTGTTTGACGCCAGACCACTGTCTCTGACCACCTTGCTTTCCAGAGTTTGAGTACACCCGCTCTATACTGCCATATGTGGACATTTTTACACACCACTCTGTGGTTATAAAAAATTCTTTGCTAACTTTCCAGCTATGAGTTTACGTAAGAAGTCAGTTGTGTTTACTTTCCAACTTTTGAGTTTCTGCTCTGTTTTTAAAAAAGACTGATTAATAGGGCTTTTGTGCAAATTATTCTCGTTATTATTAATTTTCCAGTCTTGTGAAATAATATGAATGGCCCCTCCTTTACTTCAGTTAGAGATGGAGTCAGCATGAAGAAGCAATCTATGATGCATTTTGAACACAGTTTTCCAAGGTAAAATCGACAGCTTTCTAGAATGCTGGAGAAAAAAAAGACACCCAATTATCTTCCGGAACCCACTTCAGAGTCTGGCGGTGAAGACGGGGGTTTGAGTTATGGCCATGTTTAAGAAGCATGCCCCATGCACTACCACCTGTTTGGAAGCTTAAAGGAATACGTTAACAGTTGGTCGTTGACTGACTCTAGGACCCACTCTTCTTCCCTCAGACTCTGCATTGCCTAGGAGTGAGTTCTGGTTGAATGTTGGCAGGATTTTGACCTTTAGCATCTTCTGGTTTTGTTTACAGTTCCTGCAAAGATCCTGAACCACTCCACTCCTTTAGACACCAGTAAGAGTTTGAATTCTGACCCACATGTGGGCTTGTTCCTAGGACAATTAACAGGAGCCTGTTTCTTTGAGCCACTTGAGCTGACCTTTAAGACGCTGAAGGTTCACACTGGGAGGGAGCCACACTGGAATCTTGCTCACAAGACGGGAGATCGCTGCTGTTATTCTCCTAAATAAAATGCCATAATGAACTCATTTAAAATGAAGAATGTTATTTTAAGAGCTGTCAAAGCAAATGGAAATTCAGAAGCACTAAAAGCTCACTATTGAAAGAAATGTGAAAAACAATTAAACATTGACAGTAGACAAGATGCTCAGTGAGTAAGGGCACTTGCTGCCATGCTCCGTGAGCCACACCCCATGGCCTGAGTTTGATCCCCAGGACCCACGTGGTAGAAGGAGAGAACTGACTCATGTGAATTGTTTTCTGACCTCTACATGGGGCCTGTAGCACATGCATGTACGCATATATTACATAAGTAAATGCATACAATTTAAATTTTTAAAAGATTAAAAATTTTTAAATTCTGTATATATGCGTACTATGTGTGGGTATGTGCGCCTGAGTACAGTCCTTTCAGAATACAAAAGTGAGTGTTGGCTCCCCTAGACTTGGAGTTAACGGGCAGCTATGAGCTGCCAGATGTGGGTGCTGGGAATTGGATTTGAGTCCTCTGCAAGAGCAGCAGACACTCTTTCTCCCCCCCCCCCCGCCCCGCCCCCGAGACAGGGTTTCTCTATGTAGCTTTGTGCCTTTCCTGGAACTCACTTGGTAGCCTAGGTAGCCCAGAGCCTCGAACTCACAGAGATCCGCCTGGCTCTGCCTCCCGAGTGCTGGGATTAAAGGCGTGTGCCACCACCACCTGGCGAGCAGTAGACACTCTTAACCATTGAGCCTTCTCTCAATTTACATTAAAAAAAAAAAAAAAAAACCAACCACCACAACTTGCCAGTATTAACTACAGTTGCTGAATGTGGCAGCACACCTCTGTATTTCTCATATTTGGGAGGTGGAAGCAGGAAGGTCAGGCATTCGAGGTCAGTCTCAGCTACACAGCAAGTTCAATGCAGGCCTGGATAATATGAGACCCTATCTCAAAAAAACAACAAAACCACAGAGAAACCCTGTCTTGAAAAACCAGAAAAAACAAACAAACAAACAAACAAAAAAACCAAACAACAAAACAAAACCCAAACAAACAAAATCAACCACATTTTTAGTATGAGGACGAAAAAGGGGAGTTTATGCCAAGAATTTGTCCAGTCATGCAGAACCAAGCATGCAAGTAACTCAAGTGATCAGCGTCAAATGAGAATAACGAAACAGGCCTTTCATAAACACACGCAGGATACATAAAAATCGGGTGAAATAAAAATTTAAAAACCCCATAGGCTTGACCCTCTTACAGTTCAAATGATCTGACGCTGAAAATATTTTCCACACACCTAGTCAAGACTCTTTCTGAGATCTTTACATGGTTGTCTACTGTCCATAACCAAGCTCCAACCTTTGAACAATGGCCAGCACATTCCCATTTGAAAAGGCTTATCATCCTATTTTGAATGTTACGCATCCTTAAGGAACCATTAAAAGGCAGGCACAAAGATTAATTAATAAACACACATGTAATATCCCATGCCCTTGTCAATGGAGGGCAGCTGTGGAACAGAGGGTCTAAAACTGAGGATAACTCCCACAGCATGCGTATTTCTAGGTAAAATATATTTGTTAATTGTAAATCTCTTCCCTATTTTTATCTTTATTTATACCAGGGTTTCTCAACCTCAATACTACATTCACTTTGGACCGGATAATTTTCATAATGGGGGCATCTTATAAATGATGCAACCAGTATTTCTGGCTTCTATCAATAAATGAACAAGGCACCTCCCACAACGGTGACAACCAAATACATCTGCGGATACTGCCAAATGCCTCCCCCTTGAAAGCCACTGATTTATACCAAACTCAAAATGAGTTTGGCTTTGCAGCTCTGCACACCCCAGCTGGGTGGAAGAAAAGTAGTCTAAAAGAGTTCAAGAAGCTGGCTCAGGACAAAGAAAATTTATGGCAGAGAATCTGCAGTGTAGATAATCAACAAGTAATTCACGGGAATTAAATATAGGCCTTGGGGCATCTTATTAGAGCCAGTTGGTAGACAGTGAGTGATCGAGGTTGATATAAATACCGGACACCGTATAATCACCTTCCGGGCACCAGAGCCTGGCCACTAAAGAGCAAATCAAGGATTCCATTTATAGAACTGCATGACTTGATACACATTGGGCAACTGAGTGCAGGCTTGTTTTTCGGTCGTTGACAGATGGGCTCACAGAAAGGCTGCCAGATGCTTGGGCCTTGCAACCAACCTCATGAAGCATATCGGGCCGGAGGAAGTTATGAAGGTAATGACTAAGGAAGTCAAGAAGTCATCACTTCTAACTTAAGCATAAATTTGATAAGGTCTCTGCTGTCTTTAGCTCATTGTATATGTCCAAATATGTTTTGTGGATTAAAAACGTATTTCGACAAGAAAGTCTTGGGCTTTGGTTTTTTGCTTTGAGACAGGGTGTCGTCATGTAGCCCAAGCAGGCCTCAAACTCACTAAGCAGTTGAGGATGACAATAAACATCCTCCTGCTTCAGCCCTGACTGCTGGGATTCCTGGCTTGGGCCACCATGAGACAGTTGCTTGAATGATGACAGCCTGGGGGCTTCCGGATTGCTACTCTGAAGACAAGTATCCCAAGATCCAAACCTAGGCTGGAAGTAAATATCAGCGGTAGTGCACTTGCCGAGTATGAATGAGGCCCCAGGGGCAAGCACCTGCACTGGAAAAAAAGAAAGAGAGAGAAGATTAAATCTCTCCTTCCAGTCACTGTTTCCTCCAGGAGTGACCACTAGGCTGGTTTTAGCAGCACAGATGACGTTTGCCTGCTTTGTGTTTTATGTAAGTAGAATAATACAATATGTGCTAATTCATGTGTGGGTTCCTTCCTTCCTTGACATTCTTTTGTGAGACTCATCCGATATAACTAATTTGTTCTTTTCTTGTTGCTATTTCGGCGAACTAATATACCACAATTAGTTTCTCCCCTATTACGTTGTTCTCAGTTTGAGATTATTAAAAGTAGTTATTTAGCTGGACCTGGTAATCCTAGCATCCAGGAGGCAGAGGCAGGTAGATCTCTGTGAGTTCCAGGCTAGCCAGGACTATGCAGTGAGGGTCTGCCTCAAATACAAAACCACACACACACACACACACACACACACACACACACACACAAAGAAGAAGCCCAACAGGGCAAAAAAGTGTATTCTTTGGGAGACTGTGTTGAGTCTGTTTTTGTTCTTCCATTAGCTGTACTGACTGGGCCCTGAGCTCTGTTGTCTGCTTGGTGTGAAGTATTTGTGTCTTTAGTGTAGAGCCTCTGTAGGCTGTCTCAGATGGCCTTGATTTCGTGAGTTCAAGTGATCCCCCTGCCTCTGCTTCACAAGCATCTGGGACAACAGCTTATGTACACTATACCTGAGCAGAGTGAGGCATTCATAAAAAGTGGTGCAGTTGTGGGCCATGGATACAGATCAGCAGTAAAGCATGGAACAGAGCATGTGCAAGACTCTGGGCTCGGTCTCCAGCACTGTAGGAAAAAAAGGTTGCTCATTGTGCAGCTATGTCTGGAGTGTAGGATCTAGGTCACGTGATTCTATTTGCAGCAGGGGCAACAGTCATTTTATTTCCATTAGTAAATGTCTGTCTATTTATCCATTCAGAGCACGAGATGTACTTAAGGGTGTATTCTCAAGCATGGTTTGTGAATCAAATTCACCAGTGGATTTCATGAAGACCCCAAAGGCATTCGCTGGATGTGCAGCATGGTACCCTGGTACCTGGGAAGCACATATTTGTTGAGTGATGAATAGCAAATGATTAAATTAAGGGCAATTGTCAAGGTGACTGGTTTTACAAAAATGTATTCAAGAAAATATTTATATCCTAACTGTATAGAAGTTTGCTGAGATATAGATAGACTTTGGGTCTTGTTAATTTTGGTTTGTGTTTTTCTTTTGTTTGCAAATTTGTGGTGGTATTGTGTTCCCCAAAATATTGTGTACCTTAATAAATTTATCTGAGGTCAGAGACAGAACAGCCACAATATTAAACAGAGGTTAGGTAGTGGTAGCACACGCCTTTAATCCTAGCATTCCAGAGACAGAAATCCCTCTGGATCTCTGTGAGTTCAAGGCCACATTGGAAACAGCCAAGCACGGTGACACTCGCCTTTAATCCCAGAAAGCCAGCCTTTAATCCCGGGGAGTGGTAGTAGAAAGGAGAAAGGTATATAAGGCGTGAGGACCAGAAACTCGAGGCATTTTGGCCTGGTTAAGCATTTGGCCTGGTTAAGCTTTCAGGCTTCTAGCAGCAGTTCAGCTGAGACCCATTTTGGATGAAGACTCAGAGGCCTCCAGTCTGAGGAAGCAAGACCAGTTGAGGATCCGGCGAGGTGAGGTTAGCTGTGGTTTATTCTGTCTCTCTGACCTTCCAGTGTTCACCCCAATACTTGGCTCTGGGTTTGTTTTATTAATAAAGAACTTTTAAGATTCATGCTACACAAATTCTTTATAATTAAGTTTTAACGTATATACATTATTTGAATAACTGGGCCATAAGCCCATCTGACTTCAAAGCACTGAACTTCCTTTCCTCCCCGATCCCTTGATACAGTTTCATTCCCAGGCTGACCTCAAACTCCCTATGTTCGAGGACAACCTTGAACTCTTTAACTTCTAAAGTAGACAGAATACACAAAAAAAAGAAAATAAATTCTAATTGTCATAAATAAGCATTTCTGGGCTGTACTAATACAAGATGGCATATTGCTAATGGCCACCATTCACATCTGAAAGACAGCTAATGCCTTTGGTTACCCACAGTCTCCGCTGAGCCCATGGTATGCCATAGTATTGAAAAAGCTAGTGCTACCTGGGGTCACATTAGTCAACATCTTAAAGCAGCAACAATCCTATTGACCCCTCACAGCAGCTTTCATTTTTGTGCCCTGAATAACATGTTGGACAGAAGTTAATCATTTGGCTGCTTGTGTCTGTGCCCCCATGTTTTATTACCATTAAGAACTAAGAGAAAGTGGGCAGAGCAAGAAAATACATCATTTAAAAATCTCTCTCTCTCTCTCTCTCTCTCTCTCTGTGTGTGTGTGTGTGTGCTTGCACACGCACGTGCATGCCCATGCGCCCACCTAGTGAAGGCCAGAGGACGTCAGATGCCCTGCTCACTCCCCACTTTATTGCCCTGATACAGGATCTCTCTTTGAACTTGGGGCTCCTTTTAGCTAGTTTGGATGGGATGGGGCAGTCACCTTCTTGTCTCTGCCCTGCACAGTGCTAGTTTTACAGGTCCAGGGCTACACAAAGCTTTTTAACTGTGTGTTTGGGATAGAACTCCAGACCACATGCTTCCCAGCAAATGTTCTTACCCCTGAGCCATCTCCACGGCTCCAAGACATCAATTCAACCTCTTAAAACTCTGCTTCAGGGCCATTTCTTGTCCTCGGATTGTTCCCCTAATCTGGCTAACATTCTGGATTGCTCTTGACTACCCTGACCAGAAGTAGCTATCAACTGTGGGTGCCTTTTACCCCAAAGTCCATGTCAGTAAGATCCACTCCTAAAATTTCTGGATTGCATCAAGCCATGGCTTCGGGTATTTGGAAAGAGGTTTGGTAATTACTAGGTTATAGGAATCTCATTAAGACAGATTTTAATGGAGGGTAACCAACATGAAGATATATCTAGAAAATATACCACATGTATACATTTGACCTTAGCCAAAAGACTGAGGAAGAATTTGTTGTCTGAGGAACAACTGAAGGAATCAAAGGTGCTTAACCTGGACTTAAGAAGGGCAATGGTACAATTGTGTTCTAAGTGAACACCTGCTTTGCAGAAGAGGAAGTGAGAATCACTTCATTTATAAGTGGGAAATATAAATAGGAAGACGTTTTAAATTGGCTTTTGGGACCAGATGGAAGGAAGAACATATATATGTGTGTGTGTGTGTGTGTGTGTACGCAAGCACACACAGACATACACACACATTATATATGTGTATGTATGTATATTTATATGTGTGTATGTATACACATATATATATATATATACATATAATTCAAGTCCCATTTGACACAAGGCAGTTAATACACTGACTATAATATACTGTCACTTCAACTACAAAACTTAGAAGGAGGGCTGTTTGTAAACTTGCGGCCGGAATGGAGGTGAGGATAAAGTAGAGATAAGGAATCGGTACCACTCTCAGGTCATGCTGAATTTTCTCCAATGATTGAGTGTTTTAGGACTGATCACTTGGAAGAGATTGGCTTTGAGGGATAGGATAATAGGATTGTCAGAAAAACAATGGAAGATTGTTCTGCACGGCGCAGCTGGGACTGAGAGAAGAGAGAAAGAGCAGGACAAGAGGTTCTCCCTGACCAGTGGGAACAAGATGGGCTCAGGACAGAAGGGTGGGAGACTGGAGGCAGTAGCAGAATAGCTGATGAGTTAGTCTTAGTGCAACTTCTTTAGGACTTTATGAAACACATAGACCAAGATGCCTAAAATTTTGCGAAAGCTTACTTCAATGTAAAATGATACCTATTATCCAGAAAAGAATTTTACATCGTTTCCAAATTATCTCTGCATGCTATTTAAACTATGTCTTCAGATATATTACATCTTCAGATGTCAATAAGTCTATAGAAGTATTTAGTAACTGGCATTTCTAAAGCAAGTATCAAAGCTGCCTCTGAAAGATGGAGACTCCATTCTTCAACACACTCTTTGTTGGTGACGCATCTCTGGAAGAAGACACAAGAGATTGGTAGCGATTGCCTAGGAAGGAGACTTACAAAGGCAGGACTTTTCAGCAGGAGGCAGAATTTTCCTGTCCTGCCTGTTGGTACTATTTGAAACCCATACCATGTGCCTTCTTCAACATTTGCTAAATAATTACTTAATTAAAATGATAACATTTTATCCTTGACTTTATCAACATCAGGTTGAGAGACTGCCTGTTTTTTCATTGATTTACTTTGGTATTTTTTTGTTGCTGTCTTTTTTCTTTTCTTTTCTTTTCTTTTTTCTCTTCTTTTCTTCCTTCCTTC
>CABHPH010145993.1:0-10066 GCA_902168325.1 Peromyscus nudipes | reverse complement strand
AGAGAGAGAGAGAGAGAGAGAGAGAGAGAGAGAGAGAGAGAGAGAGATAGGCATGGTGTATTTAGTGTGTTTTTGCTTCACTCCCAGCTGACTGAGGTCCCTGAGTCCTTGATCTGTGAGCTGATTTGACACATCTGAACACTGGGCCACGCTGCTGTCTGTAGCTGATATGATGGCTTTGCTTGCTCCTTCCTCCCCATTTCTTTCCTCTCCACCTCCACCTCCACCTCCACACACACTCTCTCTCTAAATCATTTTTCTTTTATTATCCAGTATGTTGTTCTCCCCTTCCGGTGATAATTCCATAGAATGCTTCTTGCAAATCTTGGGTCATTATCCCTTGAGTATCTGCCCATCTTGTCTTCACCAGTACTTGTGTGCTTTAGGACATTTCACAGATGGTTTGGGGTCTCTGGCATAACTCTGAATTCTACAGATGACGTGCCATGGAAGTCACTTTTCAAGAGTTTGCAGACATTACGATACTTTTCTCATGACTAAATGAGTTATCAGTAGAGAGAGTACATGGTAGGTGTCCCATAAATGCTCTCTTTCCTTCTGATGCTCGTGAGGAGTATGGAAAGAATAGAGAATCTCAGGACTGTTTTGTTTCATTCTATTTCTTCAGTCTGTAAATAAACAAAACAGTTTCATTTTTATAGAACCCTCTATTAGTCAGCTTTCCACCACCATGACAAAATGCCTGAGATAATAAACTTAATTTTTCATTTCATCTGTATGGATGTATTTGCATCCATTTCTGTGTACCACATGCATGCCCAATGCCCACAGAGCCCAGAAGATGGTGTCAATTCCCTGGAACTGGAGTTATGGGCCCTTGTGAGCAGCCATGTGGGTGCTGGGACTAGAGCTTGGGTCCCCTGGAAAAGCAGCCAGTGCTCTTAACAGTGGCGGCATCTCTTCAGCCTATGATCAACTTTAGAAAGCAGGAAAGCCCTTGATTTCAGAGGTTTCAGCAGATAGTCACTTGGTCCAATTCCCCTTGAGCCCATCAAGGCAGGACATCATGGATGCAGTATGTCCTGCAGGAAGCTGCTGACTTCAAGGCACGTAGGAAGCAACATAAAGAGAAGACACCCATGCCCCACAATCCCCTTTAAGGGCATGCCTCCAGGATCTAAAACCTCTTTCCAGGTCCCACATCCTGAAGGTTCTACCACCCCACCCCCCCCCCCCCCACCCCCCACCCCAGTAGCACATCCAGGGAGCAAGCCTTGAACACTGGGGCTTTTTGAGCGTACTTATTCAAACCATAGTGCCTTCTTGTCTGACACTTACAACAAACGTCTGTAAAATGTCATTTCCAAGAAAGCAAAGCTAACTGCAGTTTTTCACATTTGGATGAAAGCATCCTCACTGTGGTCTGGGGATGGTACAGAAGTGTCACTTTGAAAGAAATCATTAGTACCATCCTGTGATATTTGCTCCTCTGACAGCACTTTTTTTTTTCTTTTTATAAATTCTGCTTGTTTGAAGAAAGAGAAATGAACATGAATTCCCTCAATTAATCAAAAAGGCTTTCCCACCACCAGAAGACTTCTACTTTCTCCCTACTTATTTATTCCAATTTTGAGCCATCGTGAGGACATTCTAAATTCTGATAGCAATAATGATACTCCCTCCTCCCCGTCCTCTTCCTCCTCCTCCTCAGGATTAAGTCCAAATTTCTCAACCTGGCTTTATAGGCACTCATGATCTGCTCTCTCTACCTGTCACCTCGCCTAGCGTCCCTTCCCCCAACCTGGCTGCAGCAACAATAGGCTTCCTTCTGTGTGCCCCGGTATTTCCTGGTCTTTGCATGTACTGTGACACACTTACCACTTGGAACACACCCAGTGTTCTCTGCATCACCAGATTTTGTTATCAACTGCCCTCAGTTTCAGATCTCAGTGCAAACTCCACAGTTCCCAGGGAGGCCTTCCCAGCATCTGTCTGTTCTAGACTGAGTAAGCTGTCCCCTCCATTCCCAACAACACCCCATACCTATTCCTCTCAGAGTTTGTTACACACTGGGTTTTCATTTTCTGTTTATTTTTGTCACCCTTATTAGATTGCTAGCTCCCTATGGACAGACACGGTGTCTTGTTTACTTTAACGTCTCTCAACCCTGGTAAGGCGATAGCCTGAAGGTCTTGTAAAGGACCCAGGAGAGGCCTGGAACCAGTAAGCTCTCATTTCCTATTGACTGAACTAATGAATGAAGCCGCAGAAGTGACGGGCTCCCTGGCTGCTAGAGTGGTTACAAATAAAGCTTGAGTTCCTCTGACTGGATTAACAAGGAAACAAACCTTCAGGCCTATGCCAGATAGGGGATATCAGGACTTTGATTTTTCGTGGCCTAGGTTGACCCAATCCCACAGTCAAAGGCCCGTGAATTGTAAAATACCAGTTCCTGGGTGTGTGCGCCAGTGTGCATGGGCCTGTGCCTATGTGTGTAATACCAGTACCTGGGTGTGTGCGCGGGTGTGCATGGCCCTGTGCCTATGTGTGTGCTTCTCATGCCATTCCTCAAATGCCACCTACTTGGTGTTTCAAGACAGGGTTTTTCACTAGCCTGGAAATGGCCAAGTAAGCTGAGCAGGCCATCCATGAGCCCAACGACCTGTCCACCTCTACCTTTTGGGTGCTGGGAACAGAAGTGTGTGTCGCTGCACCTGGTTGGTTTTTACACAGTTCTGGAAATGAACTTGAGGCCTCATGATTGCACAGCAAACGCTATACCAACCGAGCTGTCTCCCAGTTCTGATAGAGGCTATTTCATCCTCTAAATGAGTTATAAACTAGGCAAATTGAATCTTCTCTCTCTCTCTCTCTCTCTCTCTCTCTCTCTCTCTCTCTCTCTCTCTCTCTCTCTGAATTGTTAGCATTTAATGGTCTGCCCTCTTGCCTATAACTTTCCATCTTCCTTGGAGCTCTTCCCCTGAAGAATTTTGTCCCTTACAATGACAGGCTGCTTAGGAAGCTTCTCTTTCTCCCAGGACTTTGTAGTAGCCTTGGAAGAAAAAGTACCTAGTACACCACAGGTATTAGTTCTGAGCACTCTAAAGGACAAAACTGATAGAGTACACACTTACACACACACACACACACACACACACACACACACACATCGGGTTGCAGTCTAGGCAGTTCAACAATGGCTGCCTCATACTGGAAAGGCAGAGAATCTGGTAGTTGTTAATTCAGGAGGTTGGATATTGCAGCAGCTCCAGTCCGGTGCTAGGGGCCTGGAAGATGCCTGCAGAGTTGCTGGTCTTCAGCTGTCATTGGAAGCCAAACTTGCTAGGAGCCAGGTGGCTATATTTTTGACCTGAACACCATGGAAGCATCTACTGTCCCTGCTGGGGGTCAAGCCAGAAGATTCTAGAACTCCAGGACAAGGGCTGTGTCAGGATGGGACTCGAGTCTCAGTCCTCTTCTTTCTTGGAGGTTTCAACATTAGACTCTAAAAAAAAAAAAAAAAAAAAAAAAATCAAAGATCATTCTGGAGAATGAGCAGGGACAGAGGGTTTGAATAAATGGATTGAATACTTGGGGTATTTTAACAGAAACATGCCAGGAGCAGGGTTAAACAAGAAATAATGCCTCTGCCAGTAGAAGGGAAGCATCCAAGGCACCAAAGACATCAACAAGATCGGAAAGTTATAAATGCTGTGATGTCATAATGGGGTGATCTGGGGGGCTGCTTTCTCTGCAGGCTCCGGGAGGCCCCTTTGAAGAAGGGACATCTGAGCTGAGGCCTGAGTGGTAAAAAGGAGCGAGGTGCAGGAAGAATAATCACATTGGAAGAAATAGCAAGTGCAAAGAATAAATTTGCAAGTTTGAGAAACAGGAAAAAAAGCACATTTGCAACAGGCCATGATGTTGCTGGTGAAGACAGCTGGCAGGCTGTGGGATGGGCCTGGACACTGAGGAAGCCTGGGAGGCTCTAGGCAAGTGACTGATCTCTCCTAAATATCCTTGAATGTGGACTGAAGAGGTAGAAGCTAAAATGTGTGTGGGGACAGGGAGCCAATTATTTTTAAATCTCTTCCACTTAAACTAAAAACCGTTTGTTTGTGCCTTGTCAGATTCCAATACTCAGAATGAATTGTTGACATACTAAAATGCCTTCGTGATATGTTTTGTGTCTGGTAGTGACTCCAGGTGAAGAATGAATCCGCTCTGCACATTTTAATTTTTTTTTTTTTTTTTTACTGTTCCTACCCAATGGGAGATTAGAAAGTAATTTTGTTCAAGAACTAAAATTAAAGTAATTACTAATTTTAACCTATTCTCCTCCCAGGTGGTTATCGCAATTAAAATCAGAACCTATAACAGCCACATCCAATGAGAACACAAGGCTTTCCAATCCTTCATTCTAGACCTTTGGGTGAAGGGCTGAGATTTTGCAAATCTTCTATATTTAATTGCAGCTTATGTAGCCTTCCTGGTGAACCTGTGAGGTTTAAAGATGAATTGAATCTGAGTGTAATTAAAAAGTTACGTGTGCAGTGTTCCTTGCTAGCAAACGTTATCCACATAGTGTTTGTTAATGATTATAAAGTCGGTTTGTCATCTGCCATTCAGAAACTTAATGGGGTTCTCTGTCAAAATAAGAGCGTAATATGTTGTAGTCCTGAAAAAATATTTTTGTTCCCAAGTACCTTAGAGCATTTCACTGGTGTTTTTTCACTTGTCCTTACCATTTCCAAGGTAAGTAGATGGAAAGAATTAGGCACAGACAACATGAGCAGGAACCAGGCCAAGAGAAATGAACGAACATGCCCAAGGTCACCGACTACGTCAGCGGCAAGGGAGGGATGAATCTCAGTCTTTTAATTCTCAGAGATCTGGCATTTTGGAATGTCAACAAGGTACCAAACCAGTTCTCAGCTGGTTTAGTACATTTGAGTCTCCATCTGTACAATTACTGTGAATTAATAAGACATCTGTTTGAGGTTATATCCCTACCCTTTGTGTTTACATTGGCAATGATTCTTAATGGTTATTTTTAGCTGCTTGTTTTTCTTTTTTCAAACTGTTGTCTATAAATGATGGCATCTGAGGTTTAAAATGTGGTGCTATTAAAACATTTATCTCATAAATTGCATGTGGATTGTCTGTCTAGGAACCTATCCGGACTATAGAGTAATCTTGCTGTTTTGCTAAAGACTAGATTTACTGCCTGTTGTTTAGGAAACTAGAAACACACACACACACACACACACACACACACACACACACTTCATTGTTCACTGAATGGCTTTCTTCCATAATTGGTATGTAAGCCTCTGGATGCCTAAAACAAGTAAAAGCACCTTGAGCTTTCGATTCTAGGCATGATTTGTGTTTACATATCCTGTCATTCTAGAATACCTTTTTTGAGGCAGGGTCTCACTACGTAGTGAGGCTGGTCTTAACCTAGAGATCTCCCACCTCGGCTGCCTGTGTGCTGGATGTCTCACTGTCCCCAGTGCCTTTCTTGCAGCTTCCTCCTTTTCCCTATTCCTGCATATTTATTGTAAAAAAGAAAAAAAGCCCAAGCATACACAGGTGAAGCAAAACTAGTAGTCGACCTCCATATGGCTGCCACCTTGACGGCAACTGCACGGAAGTATCATTATATAGGGATAAAGTTTTTACCACACTCGCTTTATTTGCCACTTTTTGTCATTGCCAATCTTTTCCAAATTAGATCCGGGACACCAAGTCATCTCACCTTATAAAGCTGATCTCGGAATCTTTAAAAAAAAAAAAAAAAGAGTCTTAATCCACAGTTGCAATATCATCACACAAAAAAATTAACAATAACGTCTGTGTGTCATGTAAAATCCACTGTCCAATACAGTTTTCAGCTATTTAAATAACTCAGTCTTTCCTATCTGTGTGGTCAGATTTGGGTCCCCAAATGCCATTCATCTCCTGAGCCACTCTGGTCCTCTAGCACAGCCCTCTCCCTGCTTGCCACATCCTGCCATTGACTGACTGCAGAAGTCAGGTGAGTTGCCTAGAGAGTGCCCACAGTTTAAAACAATCTCTTTGCCTCTATTTCCTGTGGGGTTTTGTTTTGTTTTGTTAGTTTTTTGCTTGTTTGGTTTGGGCTTTTTTTTTTTTTTTTTTTTTTTTTATGAATGGAAGCTTCTAATGGCTTGATTAGATTCAAGTTCAGTTTTTTGTTTTTTTAATTGTTACTGAAAGAACATTTCACATGGGGTGCTGTGAGCCTTCTCTTACATCCCACGGGGGAAGCCACAGTGCCTGGCTGTTCTACTCTCAGAATGCTAAGATTAATCAGAAAGCCCGTGTGTCATAGCCTGATCTCTTTGTTGGAAGACTCCCACCAGCCTTTTAGCTACAGGATTGATGATCTTTGCCTGCAATAGGTATTTCAAATTATTTTCTAATCCTGTCACTCTTCCTCATTTAATTGATGAAATTCTTCCTAGAAAAACTTTCTCGTTAACCAAGCTTACTTGGTTAAAGAGGGAGCAAATGTCTCATTGCTTGCTGTCATCTGAGGAAATGATAAGTCTAGTTACAATTCAGTGGTATCTAATGAGATAAGTTTCAAATAACTGCATTCACAGATCTTCTTGGGACTCAAATTCTTGAATTAAAATCGCTTCTAGGGACAGTTCCTAATGAAGGGGTATAAGCAGGCAGAGTATGTGATGCATGATGGAACTGAGAAAAACACAGGGAGGCTCATCCCCAGCGTTGGTCTTCCCATTTCAACTAGATCCTTCCTTCTATTTCCTTTGGCCTCACTCTGCTCCCTGATATGTCTGAATGTGAGGCAGAACCAGAAGGATGAGAAAGAGTTTTAAGAGTTCCAGATAGAAACAAGAAGGTTGGGGACAAAACAAAAAGATTACGCTCTCCTATGAGAGAAACAAAATACTGCTAGAGAACGTGTTTTAGGGGTGCAGCTGGTAGAGTGCTTGTCTAGAAAGCTGGGCCCCTTGGTTTAACTACTAGTACTGCAAACCAGCATCCTATGCCACCTTCAGCCTTGAATGAATGTGCGAATACAGACAGTTCTTTACATTCCCACTAAAGCAAAGAACACTTTGCATTATTAAGTTTTCTCCTTGATATGTGTTTAATTACAGTGCTGAGGTGCTGGTGACTGGGCCTTCTTCTAATGTCAATATATTTCAGTTGTACATAGAAATGAGATCATCTGCCTTTTGCACTCAGAAGTCATGGCGCATCATGCTTTTACCTTTCCTCTGAACACCACAGTCTGTAAGGTACTAAATTAACACAGAGCTACCACGGGAGAGCTCACTGCTGGAAGAACTTCTTCCTAATAACACTCTTTATTGAGAAAACACTTCCATTGCATGTTTCAGAAATAGCCCTCTGCTAATGTACAGTGTGGGGCCGGGAGGTCTGCTCTCAGCAAACAAGATGTATAAGAACGCTTTCTCACTTTCTCATCTTCTACTATCAGGGAGAGTACAAGACTCATCATCACTAGAAAAGTGAGAGTGGTTTGTCAAAACTCTGCCTCCTTTATAAAAAAATGTAAAGTTAATACATAATATTTTTGGAATGTCCCAAAAGTTCATACGAAAATATGGATGGTGTGGGAAGGGCTTACTTTCCACTCGCATTCCTATAACAGATATTAACCCTTAGGATGTAAACTTTTCTCTGCCCTGGCAAGTTCTACATCCCCAAATCAAGCGTGCTGACATAGTCTGATAGTCTACAAAGATAAGAATAGCAGGGAGAGAGGCCTTAGGGTATTTGAGGACGGGTAAAAATAAATGACAAACCTTTTCTAGAAAATAAGCTGAAACCGTTTCTTTTTTTCCTCCTGAAACTGTTGGGAGGAATTCTGGCACTCGGTTCTGCTACCATTAATGACAGGCTTCCTAGGCAAGCTGTCTAAAGACTAATCAGGAAAATCTGATCAATTATGTCTGGAAGTTAAAGTGGAAAGCCCTGATTTCACTAAGTAGCACATGTATTTGTGTAGGGCCCTGTGAGAGTGTCCACAGAGTATGAAGATCTCTGTATCACCCACTAACACCCACCAGGAAAGACACACCGAAACCACGTGACTCGACCGGTTGATGTCTGTCAGCCAATGTCATCCACCACGCCCTGCTGCCATGATGTGTGCAAATACAGAGAGAGCCACAGTGAAAATACAGGCCACTGTGCCACCACTGCGGCTCAGAACCCTGCCCCCTTATGCCAAAGAAGAGACAAAACTGTCACTTGATGAGCGGCTAAATCCACCCGGTCCCTGTGATCAACACTCTTCTGATGGAGGGGCTAGAGAGATGGCTTAGCAGTTAAGAGCACTTGCTGTTCTTTCAGAGGACCTCAGTTTGGTTCCCAGCACCCACAAGGTGGCTCACAACTGTCTGTATTCCAATTCCAGAGGATCAGATGACTCTGGCTTCTCTTACACTAATAGTCACACAGACACATGAATAAACATATAGTGAAAAACATACCTTAAATATTTTCTGACAGGCCAGGCAGTGGTGGTGCTTGCCTTTAATCCCAGCACTCGGTGGGAGGCAGAGGCAGGCGGATCTCTGTGAGTTCAAGGCCAGCCTGGGCTACAGAGCAAGTTCCAGGACAGCCAGGGCAGTTACACAGAGAAACTCTGCCTCAGGAAAAACAAAAACAAATAAAAATTTCTGACAGTAATAGACACATATTCAGGCTATATGTTAGATTTCCCTGCCTACCAAATCATTACCCTCCAAGAGCTAATGGAGTATTTGATCCATTAACATGGGATCCCACCTAATATCCCTTAGACCAGGAGCTCACTTTACCTACCCATGCCAGGAGTTCCCCTGGTGTTACCACACACACGTAGCAGAAGCTGCTGGACAGAATTGGGACAAATTTGCTGAAGATTTGCTGAAGCACCAGTTCAGAGTCAATGCTATGTAAGAAGGGACATCATCCTCCAGGGTGTGATGTACCTAATAGAAAGAATTTATGGACTGTGAACCACAGGACTGAAGCAGAGATACTTGCCCTCACTCTGGATGGAGGATTTCCGCCACCTCTCCCCATTACATTTCAGCGCTGAGGAGTCTGAGCTTCAGAAAGGGAGCATGCCCCTACCCCCAGGAACACAATAAGACTCCCATTGAGGCGGGGTGCAGTGGCACACACCTGTAATACCAGCACCCAGAGGTAGGCAAATCTCTGTGAGTTCGAGGCCAGCATGGTCTAACAAGTGAGTTCTAGGTCAGCCAGGGATATAGAGTGAGAGCCTGTCTCAAAAGAACAAGAACAAAAACTCCCATTGCACCATAATCAGGCTTCCCCTGAGCACTTCAAGCACCCCGTGTTAAGGGATCATTAGCACAGCCCTGGTCGTTGGAGACTGATGGGACCGAGGATAAGTGAGCATGCCCTGTGGAACCTAGATGACCTTCGTGGACACTGCTTGTCATTCCCTGGCACACTGTGCAGGAGGCAGACTAGAGAAGCACCCCCAACCTGAGAAGGATAGTGGAGACCAAGACCTCAGTCCCTTTAGGAGTAAGTCTGTGTGGTAAATCCCCCCAACCAGGAGAGATGCTAGCTGGGGTTCAGGAACCTCTAGAACAGGCAATAGAGAAGCTGTGACTGAGACCTGATTGCAGCCCCCAGTGTTGTGTCCAAAGTTAGGAGCATAGCTTTTCCATTAACCATTCCTTCCTTAGAAAGAGAGGCCCAGGCTGGAGACGGCTCAGTTGCTACAGTACTTCCTGTTCAGGTACCAGTGTCTGAGTTCAGTCCCCAGAACTAACCCCCCAAAGAAAGCTAGGTGTGATGTGACTGGGCAAACAGAGACAGGTAGATCTCTGAGGCTCACTGGCCAGTCAGTTTAGCCCAGTGAAAGATGGTCTCAAAAAACAGGGCCTCAAGAACAAGACCCAGCCGGGCGGTGGTGGCGCACACCTTTAATCCCAGCATTCGGGAGGCAGAGGCAGGCAGATCTCTGTGAGTTCAAGGCCAGCCTGGTCTACAGAGTGAGTTCCAGGAAAGGCGCAAAGCTACACAGAGAAACCCTGTCTCGAAAAACCAAAAAAAAAAA
>CABHPH010145992.1:8616-28508 GCA_902168325.1 Peromyscus nudipes | reverse complement strand
CTGAGTTTGATCCCCACAACCCACAAGACAGTGGCGAGAACCAACACCAAAGTTGTCCTCTGCCCCCTGTACCGTGGCAAGTTAGCTTTCCCATGTAACAATTTGTGCGTAAAATCTATAAAATAATGAATAAATAATGAGCTCAGTGGTAGAGTGCTTGCCTAGCAAACGCAAGGCTCTGGGTTCTGTCCTCAGCTCTGGAAAAAAAAGAATAAATTAGAAAAACTTAAAAAAAAAAAAAAGTACCATTCAGAAACTTCACAAGTCAAAATAAACTCTTTCTTTAAAAATGAAAACAAAACAGAACAACAAAACCACAGGAGGCTAGAGAGATGGCTTGGTGGTTAGGAACACTTCCTGTCTTGCCGAGGAAGATCCTAGTCCCGTCAGTGTGACTTGGTTTTACACAGAGAAACCCTGTCTCGAAAAACCAAAAAAAAAAAGAGAGAGAGAGAGAGAGAAAGAAAGAGAAAGAAAAAAAAAATCAGAATGTACCTAAGTTAGCTCAGGTTGGGCATGGGGTTCCTCACTGCAGTCCCAGCTACACATGAGCTGAAAGGAAAAGGAAAAAAAAAAAACCTTGAGATTTGGAGTTTGAGGCCCACAACGGCAGCACAGTGCACCCTTCTCTAAATAATTAAATAAACAAATAAGAGGGAAACAACTCTTACTGAATCTAAGGACTGAATCTGTCTGAACAAACACAAATTAAGGAACTCGGTTTTCCTTGGCCTGTAGATACAAAGTGAGCTGGAGAGTCTGGCTGTAATTCATTTGACAATTCCCCTGCTTTTGTTAGCTTCTTGTTGTATGGGAGTTCAATCTAGGGCCTTGTGCCTTCCAGGCAAGCTGAACACTTCTCCTGAGCTACGCCACCCAAATCCTTTTTTTTTTTTTTTCCCTATTGTTTTTAGTCACATTTTTATTTCAACTTACATTTTAAATGTTGTCGTTAGATGCCAGATTCATCGCTAGTACTGATAAAAAGCTGCAACAGAAAGGCACCTGGAAAGTAGGCACAAGTTACTCTCCTTGTTAGTGTGACCAAGTTTTTGAGACACCATCTCCTTTAGCCCAGCCTGGCCTCCAACTTACCATGTATCCGAGGCTGAACTTGAACTCTGATCTTCCTGTCTCTACCTCCCAGGTTCTGGGATTGTAGGCATGTGCCACACCAGGTTTACTCTTTCCGCTGTTTATGTTGAGACAGAGTTTCACTAAATTGCCCAAGCTGGCTTTGAACTCACTTTGTAGCTCAGGCGGGGCTTGAACTTGTGATCCTTACGTCTCAGATTCTCAGTAGCTGCCAGTACCATTTGGCACCAACAGGGCTGGCTAAAAGTTCTGTTGTTGAGGAGTCTTTTTTTTTTTTTTTTTTTTTTTTTTGGTTTTTTTTTTTTTTTTTGGTTTTTCGAGACAGGGTTTCTCTGTGTAGCTTTGCTCCTTTCCTGGAGCTCACTTGGTAGCCCAGGCTGGCCTCGAACTCACAGAGATCCGCCTGGCTCTGCCTCCCGAGTGCTGGGATTAAAGGCGTGCGCTACCAAGGCCCGGCTGTTGAGGAGTCTTAATTCAGAGCTCCTCTCACTAATACGCTGTTTCTCAGCTAAGCCTATTAACTGCATTTTCTCTTTTCCGTTTTCTTTCCCATGCTGGCCAACGTCCGGCATGCTTTCACGGTCACTCTGGGCTTCCTCTGAAATTCTCCTTGCGCCAGCCTCTGCTTGCCGACCTGCACTGTCAAGATTCACAGCTCATCTTCCCTGTTGTTTTCTCCCAAACTCTGTTAGTAAAACTGTCCCCAAGCTCAAGAAAAACAAAGAAGACACCAAAATACAGCTCCAAAGAATTCCTCTGGTAACTAGCATTGTTGAGAAAAATAGTCGTGCCGGGTGTTGGTGGCGCACGCCTTTAATCCCAGCACTGGGAGGCAGAGGCAGGCGGATCTCTGTGAGTTTGAGCAAAGCTACACAGAGAAACCCTGTCTGGAAAAACCAAAAAAAAAAAAAAAAAAAAAAAAAAAAAAAAAAAAAAAAAAAGAAGAAATAGTCATAATGACAAAATGTCTTTGGCTTGAGGGAGATAGAATTTTATAATTCTTCTAAATAAAAATATCCTTTAATTTTCATGTGGATATAATTTTTGAAAATATTAAATTATACTAAGAGTTTTGCAACTCTTTTGGGAGTGTGGGATGTGTTCCCTCCAGCCCTTATCCCAACACTGGAGTTCCAGGCACTCGAGGCCTGGTCCACTTTTACATGGTACTGAGAATTGGAACTGAGGTAGAAAGCATTCTTGCTTACTGATTCATCTCCCCAGCCCTTGTTTTAGGTTTTGAGACAAAGTCTCAAAATAGCCCAGGCTAACCTTGAACTTAATGTGTAGCTGAGTATGACCTTGAACTTCTGATCCTCCACCATCTACCTCTCAAGTGCTGAGGTTACAGGCATGACCTACTACCCTCTAATCTTTTTTCCTGAACTTTACTGAAAGGTATTATTGTCACTAAGATTCATCCATGTTGCCCCAGCTGGCTCTGATAACAACCTGTTCTAACAACAACAACAACAACAACAAACCACTACCTGAGGATACCACAAGAACTATTCAATCCCCTGAGCAGTACTGAAGAACTCAATGCCACCTCTTGAAGGTCTCATCAAGAACGAAGTCTTTACACAAGAACCTTGGAGGACACACCACATCCACACTGTCACAGTCAGACTTCAAAAATGTTTTTGAGACTGGCCCCCTCAATGCTGGAGTTACAGAAGTAAAGCGCCATGTCTTACTCTGCTTTCCATTGTATGGGAGGTGCACACAGATAAAACACTATTGGGTACATATGCGCTGGGAGCCATCCCCTGACGAGGACAGGTCCTAGCAGACGATGTATGGAGTTGGCAGGGGGGAAGGAGAGAGCCAGGCATGATGGTCGGGAGACTCTTGCAGCCTGACGGACTAGCAGCCAGAGTGCTTTCTTATTTATATAAAATTTAGTAAGTAGGGATAGATTCATGTTGTTCCAAAACATAGATCACATCACTTTTGGTTTTGGACATGTGTTTCACTTTTTCTTGTTCATCTTTTAGTCATCATTGGTAAATTATGACAGAACAGAGTTATCATTTCCAATCATTTTCCCTCAAGTTTTGACATCATTGATGAAGAGAGTTATCATTTTTACTCATTAACCCATAACCCAATTTTTAAGAATCTAGAGGCATATGACAGCCTGTGCTCAGGCTGGTAGCTTTGGTTGCTTCAAGGATGCTAGACCAAAACAAAATCTTTTTTTTTTTTTCCAAAACAAAATCTTGAAGCCAGCCCACACATATTGCCATGTCTCAAGCAATATATTATTAACTCTTAAAGGTCAGAATGCCCAAGAAAAGTCCTCAGGCCAAAGCTGCTGCAGTTATTATTCAAATTCTGACATGGTAACTTCAGCTAATCTAACTTGGTTGCTGTATATGCCACATAATTGTCGGAGTGTATGGTGGGAAGAGGCTTGCAGTCTAAACTGTGGCCAACTCCTCTAGCCCACCAAATCTTGTTGACCTTTTTGAGTTTACCTTTTTGATTATCTTGTTCCTGAGTAAGTACGGGGACAGATATTTCAAGAATGTCTCACAGCCTCATGAAGAGACCTCCAGGGCGTGAGGAAGACCTTCAATTAGATAAGATATCTCCCTAAAAGTGGGAGGGGTAGTGTGTTCAGGACTTTCCTTGGGGGTCTTAGAAGCAATACTCCTGGAAGAATGCATAAAAGATGCATAAGAAATTTTCAGCTGGGGCAGTGGTGGCGCACGCCTTTAATCCCAGCACTCGGGAGGCAGAGCCAGGCGGATCTCTGTGAGCTCGAGGCCAGCCTAGGCTACAGAGTGAGATCCAGGACAGGTACCAAAACTACACAGAGAAACCCTGTCTCGAAAAACAAAACAAAACAAAAAAGAAATTTTCCATCAATCCAATATCCCCAAATTGTACAAATCTTAAAAGTCTCCCAAGTATGCAACAGGTAGAGACGAAAACCAAAGATGGCATGGCGGCCATCATGTGGCTCAACTCTGCCGGGTCCTTGTCAGGCAGCTGTGCTGACTTTATGACTTTGGCTGTTCCCATCAGATATGGCTGTGCCAACTACGACAAAAAAAATTAATTATGAAAAGTTTGATCATGCCAGGCACAGAGACACATGCTTGTAATCCCAGCATTCCCAAGGCTGAGGCAGGAAGACTTATGTTTGGGCCAGTCTGGTCTGCACAGCCAGTTCTAGGCCAGCTAACCTACATAGTGAGACTTTGTCTCAAAAAACAAGAAAAACAGTGTTACATCTGAGTTCCATCCCCAGCAGTACGAACACCTGGCTTTGTGGCCCATCCCATTAATTACCATTAATCCTAGAATTTAAGCTGTAACATCAGGAGGATCTGAAGTTCAAGGTTGTTCTATGCTACATGCCTAAAACATCAAACAAAGAGAGCCCCAAGATGGCTCAGAGGGTAAGGCCATGCAAACCTGGTGACCTGAATTAGACCCCTGGATCTACCTAATGGCAGAATTGACTCCCAAAAGTTAGCCTCTGACCTCCACAGGAGTTCTGTACCTTTCTCATGATACATACACAAATAATAAGTTAAACAATATTCAAACAAACAAAAAGGAATGTAGTCACAGGAAGCCTAAATGATTCAAACTCCTTCTCTTTGTCTTTATCAGTCACCAGCAAAACACAGGTATACTACAAGGCTGTATTTTAATACGTAGTCAGCTCTCTATACCTGCAGCCTTTTATACTCATGTTCAACAATGTAGATTGAAATACTCAGAAAAATATATGTGTTGGGTGTGGTACAAGCCTATAATCACCCCACTTTGGAGGAAGAGGTAAGAGAATTCAAGAGTTCAAGGCCAATTGCAGGAATATATTGAGTTCGAGGCCCACCTGAGCTCCATGAGGCTGTGTTGAAGGAGGAGGAAAAGGAAGAGAAGAAAAAGGATGCCATGTTGCCATGGGCCTGCAATCCCTATCCTGAGGAGGGTGAGGCACAGAGACACTCCGTCTTCAAAAACCAAAAGAGAAAAACAGCCGTAGCAGCAGCAGCAGCAGCAGCAGCAGCAAAATGGTGTCTGCACTCAACATGCCATGAACCAAACAGACTAAAACTGAATAAACCAAAGCTGTGTTCAATAGCCTGGTCCACATAGTGAGTTCCAGCACAGCCAGGCTACACAGTGAAACCCTGTTTCAAAATAACAGGGCTGAAGAAATGAATCATCAGGTAAAAGCTGTAGTTCTATATAACTAGAGTTACAAGGGTGATTCCTATTTATATTTGTGAAAGTACACAGGATAGATTTAATTAGTTATATTTCAAATTAAAAGGCAACTTCAAATAAACAGAATCAATACAGTTCTGCTCTGGGCATCTTAAACATTTAGTGTTTTTATTTATTTGGTTGTATTTCACCTCCGTTCACTTTCATTGTAACAGCTCTAGTCTCCTGTTACCTTAATTCATCCCTTTAAATGTGCTCAATATCTTCCTTGGCATCCTGTTAAGAACAGTATATCTTTGCCAAAAGACAAAATCACAACAATTTTTTATTTCAGACTAATGGCTGTTTTGATGGTTTAGGAATTGAGGCAGACTTCATCCTACAAAATTAAGGAGAGCTTCCACTAAACAATAGACTAACCAAAAGTTGCTTGTTTTGTTTTGTTGGTTTTGAGAGAGAGTCTTGAACAGCCTAAACTAGCCTCTAAACTTGATGTTGCTGAGGCTGGCCTAACATCTGATCCTTGTGTCTCCACCTCTCCAAGTGTTGGGATAACAGGCTTGCACCAACATACCCAGTTGGTTTTTGAGATAGGGTCTTCCTGTGTAGCTCCAGGCTATCCTCAAACCGGATCTTCCTGCCTCTACCTCCCTAGCTGCTGGATTATAGGCCTGAACCACCTTACTGGTTTGCACTGTATTTTGTTTCTAGAGACTGGCCTCAAGCTAAGTGATCCTCTGTCTCAGACTTCAGAGTAGCCAGGACCACAGTTGTGTACCACCACACCCATCAAATACCGAGAATTTGAAGTCTCTGTAACCAGAGTCTCCAAGAACCAAACAGACTAAATCTGAGTAAACCAAAGCATGAAGATAATACCTGTTTGCTATGGTTGAATGCCCACCCTAAAAGTCATCTTGAAATGTAGTCTCCATTATGAGGTGTTTGGAGGTTGGAATATAGGGCTAGGGAGACGGTTCAATGGATGAGACACTTACTGTGCAAGCATAAAGACCAGGGTTCAGATCTCTAGCACCCACATAAAAGTCAGGAGAACATGTAGAACCACCCACAACCCCAGTGCTTGGGAAGCCCTGAGGCAAACTGCTAGCTACACTAGCCGAATCAGAAACTTTTCCAAGTTTATTGAGAGACCCTGCCTCAGTAAATAAAGAGGAGCGTGGTGAAGGAAGACACCTAGTATTAACCACACAAATGTGTATATGCACCCCCACAGTGCACCCCAAAATGAGAACAGGCATACAAATATGTTCACCACATACACACACACACACATACACACACACACACACACACACACACACACACACACACACACACACACACACAGAACCACGCAGAAGAAAACAAAAAAGAGGGTGGAGTCCTAAGCTCACTCTATTTGGGAAACCTCTGGGAAGTAATTAGAGTTAAATAAGGCCTTTATAAGAGAGACCTGATATAGGACGCTCTGTATCACCTCGTGATGCCTTGTACTGCCTTTGGCCTTTGAAGAGAGGCTCCACCAGAAAGAAGCAACCACCAGATGTAGCTTCCCAGTTTTAACTAGGCTTCAGAACCCTGGGCCAAATACACTTTTCTTCTCCTTCTCCTTTGTTTCCATTTTTTGAAACTGGGCAGCTCTATGTAGTCTAGGCTAGCCCTTAACTCATGTTGGCCCTCTTGCTGACTATAAGCATAGGTCATCATACCCAGCTCCTTTTTTTCTTTAGAAATCGGTCATTCGGTGATACTTGTTTATACCAACAACACATGAACTAATGCCCCCATTTTTGAGACAGGGTCTTGGGATGTAGCCCCGGTATGGGGGCCAGGAGTAGTAGCACACATGTGTAACTTAGCATTCAGGAGGCGAAGGCAGGAAGATCACAATTTGATGCTAGTCTGGGCTACACAGTGATTTGAAGGTGTGGGGTAGGACTTCTTAAACTTTTTCCACTCATGATGTCTTTTCATCCAAGAAACTAATTAATTTTGAGACAGGGTCTCTTTATGTAACCCTGACTGTCCCAGAACTTGCTAGGTAGACCAGATGATAGTCTTGAACTCCCAGAGATCCTCCTGCCTCTGCCTCCTGAGTACTGACATTAGAGGTGTGCACTGCCACCACACCTGGTGCTTAAGAAATTTTTAAATGACCCAAGTATCTAGCTATATAAAATAAGTATCTAAATTAAACATTTACTTGCAATATTTCTTTTTTTTTCTTTTTTCTTTTTTTTTTTTTTTTTTTTGGTTTTTCGAGACAGGGTTTCTCTGTGTAGCTTTGCGCCTTTCCTGGAACTCGCTTTGGAGACCAGGCTGGCCTCGAACTCACAGAGATCCACCTGCCTCTGCCTCCCGAGTGCTGGGATTAAAGGAGTGCGCCACCACCGCCCGGCTACTTGCAATATTTCATGAAAAAGTTTAAAAATTAATTTTCTTTGGGATATATCTTTTAATTATATACTTATTTGCTTATTTATTTATTTGCTTTCTTTTGAAACAGGGTCTTGTGTAACCCAGGCTGGTCACTGTGTAGCCAGACCTGGTGACGAATGCCTTTGTTCCCAGCATTTGGGAGGCAGAGGCAGGCAGATCTCTGGGAGTTCAGGGTAGCCTGGTCTACAGAGTGAGATCCAGGACAGCCAGGGATCTGTTACACAGAGAAACCAAACCAAAATAAATACATAAATAAGCAAAATAAATCCCTGTGTAGCCAAGGCTGGCTCTAAACTCCCGATTCTCTGCCTCTGCCTCCCAGGTGCTAGGATTACAGGTATGCGCCATCGTGCCCAGCTAATTTCAACATTTATTCAAACTTTAAGCCGTTCCCATTCAAGGCTCAGGGAGCATTGAGGAGGAGGTGGGAACAGAAAGAATGTAAGAGCTGGCAGATGGGGAGGAGAGCTGTGAGATGCTGACTTCTGGAGATGGCATGCATGGCTAGTGCACACATCAGCTCACAGCAGCCAGGGTCATCTGCACAATACCAAGCGGTCAACAATCCATCGTGAATGAGGGAGGGGCCCGAGAAGCCCACTCTTGGAAGGAGAGCCATTGGCCATTGATGCTGCTGAAGGAGAGTCACTCTTTGTGGGAACATGGCCCAGTGGGTGGCCTCATAGTCATGCCCATACGGGCAACACTAATTAGATTCAGGGGGTTATTAATACCACACCAAAAAAGAGACATTTGGGGCCTTTAGAGGGAGTTAAAGGGAAGCAGTGGATGGCTATGGTCAAAATACATTGTGTAAATGTGAAGGCTGGAGGGATGGTTCAGCTTTTAAAAGCACTTGTTGCTTTTGCAGAGGACCTGGGTTCAATTCCCTGCACCCACATGGTGGTTTACAACCATCTGTAGCTGCAGTTCCCTGGGATCCAATGTCCTTTTCTGGACTCCAAGGGCACTAGGTACACACGTAGTGCACATAGGCCAAACACACATAAAATGAATAAATCTAATAAAATAATACATTGTATAATACAATGTATATACTTTTCAACGTATATATATTTTCAAAGAATAAATAAAATATTTTTTTTAAAAAACAAACACACACACATAGAGTAAATGATAACCTAACTAAAATCTTCTTTGCTTACACTTCCCCCCTTCTTTTTGGTTTCCTTATCTTGTGTGTGGGGGCATTTATGCATGGTACAGCACATGTGTGGAGATCAGAGAACAATTTGCAGAAGTCTGTTCTCTCCTTCTTCCATGTGGGGCCCAAGATTGAATTTGGGTCTTAAGGTTTGTCAGTTTACCAATTTGTTTTCTTTTTCTTTCTTTCTTTTCTTCCTTCCTTCATATCTCTCTCTTTCTCACTCTCCCTCCTCCCTCCTCCCTCTGTCTCTCCTCCTCCCCACTCCGTGTCACCCCCCCCCCCCCCCCCGCCCCCCCCCCCCCTGCCCCCCCCACCACCACACTCCAGGTTCTCTCTGTATAGCCCTGGCTGACTTAGAATTTGCTATGAAGACCAGACTGGCCTCAAACTCACAGAGATCCACCTGTTTCTGCCTCTGCCTCCCGAGTGTTGGGATTAAAGGTTTGAGACATCATGCCCAGAGGTTTGATTTCTGAGATGGGTCTCATGTAACTCAGGCTGGACAGGAGATCACTATGGAGCTGGAGATGACCGTAAGCTCCTGATCCTCCTGCCTCCACCTCCTAAATTCTGGGAATACATTTATGCACAGCCAAGCCTGGATCTTTTGTTTACTTTTATTTATATTTGTTTTAAATTTTATTTTATTTATTATAGGATAGCACTTTGCTTAACAGCCCAGAGTGATCGTGAACTCACAATCCTCCTGCCTCAGCCTCCTGAATGATGGGATTATAGGTGTGTTTCTGCTCTTACAACTCCCACCTATGCAGGGAATTAGAGGCACAGGACCTAGACCAAATACCCACCACTGTCAGTGACAACTTTGCTGCTCTCTCAGATACTCCAATGAGCCTTTTATCCATCCCTCCTCTTTCCTTGCCCTGTCCATTCTTTCCCTCTGCCCAGCACCTAGGAGCAGAGGAATGCTGCTGGGAGATGAGCAGTAGAGCAGTCTCACCTGGTCTTTGTTACTAAGGTGTGGCTTTGGATGTCTCAATGCTACATTGCTCACAAACTCAGCTTCAGGAGCCTGGGACCTACAGTGGCCCAGCAATCCCCAGGATTATAGACATTAGCCACCATAATGGTCTTCTTCTTCTTCTTCTTCTTCTTCTTTCTTCTTCTTTTCTTTTTTTTTGGTTTTTTGAAACAGGGTTTCTACGGGCGGTGGTGGTGCATGTCTTTAATTCCAGCACTCGGGAGGCAGAGCCAGGCGGATCTCTGTGAGTCTGAGGCCAGCCTGGTATACAAAGCGAGTTCCAGGAAAGGTGCAAAGCTACACAGAGAAACCCTGTCTCGAAAAACCAAAAAAAAAAAAAAAAAGAAAGGAAGGAAGGAAGAAAGAAAGAAACAGGATTTCTCTGTGCAACAATCCAGGCTGGCCTCAAATTCACTGATATCCACCTTTGCCTCCCAAATGCTGGGATTAAAGGCGTATGCCACCAATGCCTGTCTTTCATGATCATCTTAAAAGTATCAGAAACCTGGGTTTTTCAGAGTTTTTCCTAAGAATGGCCTTAAATACACAGTATTTTCATGTTATAGTTGTCTATAAAGTGACTGGTTTTTTGTTTGTTTGCTTTGGTTTGGCTTTTTGTTTTGGGTTTGTTTTGAGACAAGGTCTCACTGTGTAGACTTGGTTGGCCTAGAACTCATGAGATCTGCCTTCCCTTGCTCAACACATTCATGATTTCTAGACACATGTATTTCCTAGTAGAACAATTCTATTCTATCCATGTTCACTAACAGACCCAAATGTGGAATATTATTTTAGGATGTGTTACATGTGTTTATGATGTGGAATATTTGTTTAATGATGCAAAGACGTGTTGCATTCTTTTATGTTGCATTTGTTTAACTTGGTAAAGCTGTGTTGCTTTGTCTGCCTAAAACACTGATTGGTCTAATAAGGAGATGACTGGCCAATAGCTAGGCTGGAGAGAGAAATAGGCAGGGCTGCCAGACAGAGAGAATAAATAGGAGAAATCTAAGGAAGAGAGGGATGAGCAAGAAAAAGAGGAGGATGGCAGGGGCCGCCAGCCACCCAGCCAGCCATGGAGTAAGAAGGAATAAAAGATATATAGAATAAAGAAAGATAAAAAGCCCAGAGGCAAAATATAGTTAAAGAGAAACAGGATAATTTAAATTAGAAAAGCTGGCTAGAAACAAGCCAAGCTAAGGCCGGGTATTCATAAATAAGAATAAGTCTCTGTGTTTTTATTTGGAAGCTGAGTGGTGGACCCCCAAAGAATACAAAGAACTAACTATACCCAAACTTATTTAGTTTCCTTATGTCATCTAAAAACAAGGTGATAAAGCAATTAACACTTCAGTTATTTAACTTAGAAATGACTTAGCCAAGTTGAGCCTGATGGCACACTCCTGTAATCCCAGCTAGTAGGGAGGCTGAGGCAAGAACCTTTAAAGTTCAAAGCCAGCCGAAGAAGTTTCAGAATGATTTCAACTTAGTGAGACCTTGTCTTAAAATAAAAAGCAAACAAGAGAGCTGGACATGGGACACACACCTTTAGACCCAATACTTGGAGGCAGAGGCCGGAGGATCTCTGGAACTTTTAAGCCAACATAGTGAGTGCCAGGACAGCCAGGGATACATAGAGAGATCTTGTCTCAAAAAAAACCAAAAAAACAAAACAAAAAAAAAACCCCAAAAACCAAACCAAACCAAAACAACAACAACAACAAAAACAAAGGGGCTGGGAGATGGCTCAGCAGTTAAGAGCACGTGTTGTTCTTCCAGAGGACTGGGGTTCAGCCCCCAGCACCCACACGGCGTCTCACAAACATCTGTAACTCCAGTTCCAGAGGACCCGAAACCCACTTCTGGCCTCTTTGGACACTGCACATACATGGTGTAAGATATTCATGCACACAAAACACTCATACACATAAAATAAAAATAAATAAAATCTAACAAAAAGACAAAGGGGATTAACAGTGAAGCTGAAAATGTCCTGTCACCCAGTGACAGCAAAGCCATCACACGCCACCCTGCAGCCTCACACATCCTCACATTTGCGGCCAGGCTCCTATAAAGTCACGGCACTAAGTCGAGGCACATTTGTGAACACACAATTATGTACAGTATATAATACTTGATAATGACCATGTTATTTGGTTTACATATTCACTACGCTATGGTTTTTATTTATTTATTAAACTATACTTTTTATCATTATCTTAGAGTGTATTCCAACTTACTCCATTTTATTTTACTTTCTTGTTTTTTTGGATTTTTTTTTTTTCTTTTGAGATAGTCTCATTTTGCCTAGGCCGCTCTTGGACTCCACCTCAAAGTGCCAGGGTTATAGGAGTGTGCCGCGTACCTACACTCATCTCCTGGTTAACAAACACTTGCCGTGTTCATCATGTCACACCGCCTGCACTCTCATAGATCTCACATTTACCAAGAGTCATAACTAAATCAAGAGGCCACGTCAGCGCTGTGCACTTGGCTTAGCAGGTAAAGGTCCTCGCCGCCAAGCCTGCAGACCAGAGTTTAATCCCTGGAATCTACAACCTGGAAGGGAAGAACTTACTCCCAAAAGTTGTCCTCTGGCTTCCACGTGTCCCATGCACGTACATGCCCATACGCACACACAGTCAGACAATAAAAAAGAAAAGACCATGTCAAATAACTGACCTATATCATCTGGGTTTGTGCAAATACACAATGTTTGAATAAACATTTAACAATGTATTTCTCAGAAGTTTTCCTCATTAACAAGTGACATGTGGTTATAGTTTATTTACCAAAGTTTTACCCAAGTCACAGGAAGTAAAATATAATTCAGTCCATTTCTATTTTTCTGGGATAATGACATAACTGTTTTTCTTCACCTTTATTCCCCCCATTTGATTGTTTTGTAGTGGCAATGGAAGCAGTATTACAGAGGCTTATGTAGACTAGACTACCTCCTAAGTGCTGGATCATGGACCTGGATCTCCATTCCTTATTCCTTCTTTAAACTGGTGTTTTGTTTGGCATTACCAGTGATCAAACCCAGGGCCTCCGGATGCTAGAGGAGTTCTACCACTGAGCTACTGACTGAACCTGCTTAAATTTCATTTAAATCCAATAAAACAGTTTTTTGTAAGTTTTTCATCGTTAAGGTAGAAAAATACCATCTATGTAATACATATATAGACATATCAAAACCAACAGCTCTTACAGCAGTCATTAAGATTTTTTTCACTTACTGCTTTCCAAGTAGTTTCTCTTCACCTTCCAATCACCCGTTCGTTTCCCTAAGGAATTCTTAGCTAGGCAAGTCTAAATTTGTACTTCCAAATGGATGACTCTGAGGCAGAGGAGCATCTACAACTCAGAGACTCAGAGAGAGAATTCATCCTTTCTTTCTTTTTTTTTTCTTTCCGGAGCTGAGGACCGAACCCAGGGCCTTGCGCTTGCTAGGCAAGCGCTCTACCACTGAGCTAAATCCCCAACCCCGAATTCATCCTTTCTAATAAAGCACATAAGGCACCTTGCCTGCTACCAGAGGTCAATTTTACATAGGCTTTGACACTAACTCTTAGGTCTAAGTGGCCCAAAGGTCATGGGGGGGACGACGACAAAATATCCATTTCCACTCAAACTGATTTCCTTGAGGTTTCTCTCTGGGGAGGAGCTCTGAACTGGAGCCCTGCCTTGAAGTGAGTCCAAGAACCTGGCGCCTGTTTCTAGAGGTCTTTTGAAGAACACTTCTTCATCCTGGTGGTCGTGTATGACCATTACGTGGCCAGCCTAATGTCTAATCCCAAAACCAGCGCCCCGCTCACAGGAAGTGTGTCTATACTGGCAGATGCCCTTGTGGGGTAGCCTGTGTCTAGCTTGTTCCTATCATGACAGCTATACTCTAGGAGAGTTTCCAGTAGGAAGAAAGGTCAGCTCATGTGTCAGTCAGCCAAGTTGCAAGAGAGCATTCAAAACGGACACAGAGACAACAGAAATCAACTTCACTACAAATTTACAAAGGAAGTAAAAATGGATGGGCTTCAGAGAAAATTCAAAAGCCCATTCAAAGAAACCAGCTGTGAAGACATATTTTGGAGACGAATTTAGTTAGATATGTGACTTTCCAGTTTGACTTGTTTCTTTTCTTTTTTTCTTTTTTCTTTTTTTTCAAGACAGGGTTTCTCTGTGTAGTCCTGGCTGTCCTGGAACTCGCTCAGTAGACCAGGCTGGCCTTGAACTCAGAAATCCGCCTGTCTCCTGAGTGCTGGGACTAAAGGTGTGCACCACCACCACAAGGCGGCTTCTGTTTCTTAACAGGATTATTACTGAGTTCATGGTGGATGGAATCCATTAAGGAATAGGGCACATGAAGTATTTTCAATGCCTGCACTCAGCATGGAAATTTCTGGAAAAATCTAGGGCACACAAAGCATTTTCAATGCCTGTACTCAGCATGGAAATCTCTGAAGATTCTGCATGACCAGAGGGCCTAAAGTGCTTGTGAATGTTATGTGCATGCGTGCGTGCGTGCGTGCGTGTGTTACATGTGAGGGTGCCTTCCAGGGCCAGAAGAGGGAGTTGGATCATCTGGGGCTGGAGTTAGAGGTGGGTGTTAATTGACCAAAGTGTGTGCCAGGCACTGAACTCAAGTCCTCTGGAAGAATAATAAGTACTCTTAATCTTGAACTTCTGATCCTCCTCCTTCTACCTCCAGAGTGCTAGGATTACAAGCCTATGTCACCATGTTGGGTTTAGATGGTGCTGGGTTCAAACTCAGGGTTTCCTGCATGCTAGGTGAGCACTCACCCTACCAACTGAGCTGCATGCATTCCTGGCTCTTAAATGCACTTATTTTATGTGTTTGGGTGTTTTGCCTGCATGTATGTGCAGTGCTCCAAGTGGTACCTACAGAGGCCAGAAGAGGGCATCGGAGCTCATGGAACGGGAGTTACAGGTGAGAACCACTGCATGGGTACTAGGTATTGAACCCAGGTCTTCTGTAAGAGCAGACAGTGCTCTTTATCACCCCTTTAAACACACTTATTTTGGTTTTGGTTTTTGGAGACAGGGTTTCTCTGTGTAGCCTTGACCATCCTAGCACTTACTCTGTAGACCAGGCTGGCCTCAAACTCACAGAGGCTAAAGGTGTGCACTACCAATGCCTGGCATTTTTGTTTTTGTTTTCAGACATTTTCTTGAGGTTGGCCAGCACTATCCCATTCTGTGTCCAACTTATCCTCTCATGGTGATGGGTAGCAGAGTGTGAGGGGATGATGGAGAGACCTCCAACCAGTACTTCTAGGTTTTTGTAATTTGTCAGAGAAAGAATTCACAATACAATTCACAATAAGGAATTGGGAAAATTTATTACAAAGCAAAGATGCATACTTAAGAGGTGAGTGTAGGCATTCTGTGTAAGTCACACTCAACAGAGTTTGAGGCAATTTTATTTGTTTTTGCCTTTTGGTCTTACTGTATAGCTCTGGCTGGCCTGGAACTCATTATGTAAACCAGAGTGATCCACCCACCTCTGTCTCACAAATGCTGGGATTAAATACTTGTGCTACCACACCAAGCCTTTTATTGCTTGTTTGTTTGTTTGTTTGTTTGTTTTCTTTTTCTTTCTTTCTTTCTTTTTATTTATTTATTTTTTTTTTAGTGGTGTCTCACTTTGTAGCTTTGGCAGACCAAGAAATTGTTATGTAGACCAGGTTAGCCTCAAACTTACGTTGTTCCTTCTGCCTCAGCCTCCCAAGTAGTGCTGGAATTACAGGCATGTGCCACCATACCTGGCTTGGGGTGGGGGGCAGCATTCTTCCTAGATCAACTTAATGGTGGAGAGGATTCATCAGTTACGGTGGCCAAAAGGTGGTGCATTTCCATGATACGGACTATTCCTTTATATGGGGGTTTTCAGATGTTTCATAGAGTCAGACGTGTAGCATGTGATGGGCACATTCACAACTGTTATGTTAATAAAAGATGGAACACTATTATAATGAAGAGAACAACAGTTCGTAGTGGGCCGCCATGTTGTTGCCAGCCGGTGCTGGCCAGAGCTGGTTTTTCGCGTTTGAGTCGTTACCTGCTGCCCTGCTGTAAGGCAGCTCGGCTGTTGCATCAGCCTTGAGCGGCGGGCTCTGCAGCTGCCTCTTCATGCTGGCCTGCCCGCTTCAGTGGCAGTCTTGCCCTTGGCCTCTGAAGGCATCAGGCGTGCAGGTGGTGAGCAGCCATACACACAGGCACGCACATGTACGTGTAAACGAAAATAAACCCTTAAAGCAAAACCAACTCTCCAAAAGCAAAGAAGAGAGGAGAGGAAAAGAGAGGAGAGGAAGGAAGGGGAAGAGGGGAATAAAAAACATCAAAGTTACCACTGAGGTAGGGAGGGTTGCGCCTAGAGCACAGTAGGACACCCGAGGTATTCAACGGTTAACCTAACAGTTCTGGGGCTCCTGGCAGGACAATGAGCAGGGCATTGTACTGGGAAACAGTCTTTTTTTTTTTTTTTTTTTTTTTTTTGGTGGCAGGTCTAACAGCTCTTAAGCACCCAAACTGTGCCCACCGTCGAATTGTAGCTTTGGTTCTGAGATATTCTTGACCACCGTAGCTAATTTCATCTCACCTAAGCAGATAAGAAGACAAGAAGGAAAAAAGGACAGAAGACAGATACAGAGAAACTGGGGGAAGACAGGGAGGAAGTGGGGTGTGGGGAGGTGAAAGGGGCAGAGAAGAATGACTTCTCAGCCTTTTGGCCAAGATCAAACAGAGAGGGTTTTCCGCCTCCTACAGCAATGCCAGTTACTGACAGTTTCTTTACTGTCTGTCCTGCTGCAGACATCGGATTCTGCCAACAAGACTCATTGCTATTTCTGCTGTCCCTTCTATTCTCGCCTGTGACTTGTCAGCCACCCAGAGCCCTCACAGCACAAAGGAACCCTCAGCATCTAACCTGAGACCAGAATGTTTTCTTTTTTGGTTTTTCGAGACAGGGTTTCTCTGTGTAGCTTTGCGCCTTTCCTGGAACTCACTTTGGAGACCAGGCTGGCCTCGAACTCACGGAAATCCACCTGGCTCTGCCTCCCAAGTGCTGGGATTAAAGGCGTACACCACCACCGCCGGGCCAGAATGTTTTCTTAGGGCATAACCCAATTCTGCTTTGAGAGCCAAAAAGATTGAGGGTTTGAAGCAAAAAGAGCAGTCTGGCCTCACAGAAACTTACTGGGCACTCTGTGAGGACAGAGATGCAACAGGAATCAGCAGCATGGCCCCTGCGTTGCTCAAGGTGTTGCAGAAGTCATCAGTGGCATCATTCAGATCCTTCACTGCCTCTAGGATCATCAAGGGATGCAGTTATAGCAATTTTGTTAAAGATCTTATGGTTTTGTGATTTCTTGAAGGTTTGACTTGCTGATTGGGCAGACTCCAATCTATAGAATAAAATTACAGCTCCATTGAGCAATTGCAGGGATTTGAGCTTAGCTTTTGTTTTTGTTTGAGACGGGGTTTCACTCTGTAGCACAGGCTGGCCTGGAATTCACTCTGTAGCCTAGGCTAACTACCTTTATTTGTATGAAAATCATTTCAAAGAGGCTTTCTGTCAGTTGTCATGGGAACGCCTATAATCCTACAATCCCAGAACTCCAAAGCACATGCAGGAGTTCCAGGCCAATAATATAGTAAGATACTATCTTAGAAAAGCAAACACACCTAGGTACTGGGGCTCATCCTTATAATAATACAACACGTGAGAGTCTGAGGCCAGAGGATCACCAAGAGTTCAAAGCCAGCCTGGACTATACCGGGATACCAGGTCAGTCAGTACCACAGAGTAAGAACCCGTCCCCAAAACAAACAAAGCAGAAATAAATAATAAAAGCTGACATCTTACCAACATGAGACATCGTTTAGTGAACTAAAAGAGTAAAAACATCATAGAGAACAGGTGACGTGACCTGCCTGGCACAGGCAGCTACCCAATGGCAACCATACTTTTCAAAGGGGCAAGCGGGGGTCCCTGGGGATGTAGCTCAATGGCAGAGTGCTTTCCTAGCATGTGTAAAGCCCTAGATTTACCCCAAGTGCTGGTGTGGGGGGGGGGAGGAGAATGGGGAGGGGGAGAGTGGCTGGAGTGATGGTTCTGTTGGTAAGGTACCGGTGGTACAAGAACCCACGGAAAAGCAGGCAAAACAGTGCACATCTGTAACCCAACACCGGGTGGCGGATACAGATCCTGAAGCCTGGTGGTCAGCACCCTTCCACCTCAAACTCCAGGTGATGGTGCACACACCTTTAATCCCAGAACTCAGGAGGCAGAGGTAGGTGGATCTCTGCGAGTTTGAGGCCAGCCAGGTGTACAAAGAGAGTTCCAGGACAGCCAGAGCTACACAGAGAAACCCTGTCTCGAAAAACCCAAACTAGGCCGGGGCGTTGGTGGCGCACGCCTTTAATCCCAGCACTCGGGAGGCAGAGCCAGGCGGATCTCTGTGAGTTCAAGGCCAGCCTGGGCTACCAAGTGAGCTCCAGGAAAGGTGCAAAGCTACACAGAGAAACCCTGTCTCGAAAAACCAAAAAAAAAAAAAAAAAAAAAAAAGAAGAAGAAAAAGAAAAACCCAAGCTAAAACAAAACAAAACAAAATCCTCTAGGTTCAGTGAGAGACCTTATCTCAGAAGTATAAGCGAAGGCCTTAGAGGATGACCTCTGGCTCACACATGTGTGCGCATGTGCAATTACTCCCATGTGTGTTTACATACATCATATGACCACATGCATGTACATACACTAAATACATACACACTTCAGACAGAGGGGAGATGAGAGAGGGAGAGAGAAAAAAGAAAAGAAGAAAACATCTAAGAACAGCCTGGTCAACAGACTGAGCTCAAAGCCAGCCTGGGCAACTTTGTGAAACCCTGTCTCCGAAATAAAAAATAAAAAGGTAGATAGGGCAGAGTAATTGGGAGGCTAAAGCAGAAATACTGGACGTGGTGGCGCACACCTTTAATTCCAACCCTCAGGAGGCACAGGCAGGTAAACCTTTTGAGTTTGAGGCCAGTCTGGTTTCAGGATAGCCAGGGCTACATAGAGATCTTGTCTTAAAACAAATCAATTCTCCTGGTACCCAGTAGATGCCCTGCCTATTTCAGGAGCTCATAGCTGTTCAGTTAATTTCTAAATACCTTGGATGTAGCCAGGCAGTGTTGGCACATGCCTTTAATGTCAGCACTTGGGAGGCATAGGCAGGTGGATCTCTGAGTTCGAGGCCAACCTGATCTGTAGAGCAAGTTCCAGGAGAGCCAGGGCTACACAGAGAAACCCTGTCTTCAAAAACCAAAAACCAAACCAAACCACCTTGGATGTCCTACTGTGCTCTAAGCACAGTTCTCCTTATCTCAGTAGTGACTTTATTGCTCTGGTTATCCCTTTTCCCCGTTCTCCTCTCCTCTTTCTTCCTCTGTCCTCACACTCTTTCTTTTTTGGGGGGAGGGTTGTTTTAAAGATTTATTCTTATTTTACATGTATGTGTGAATGCCTGCATGTATGTATGTGCACCATGTGTATGCCTAGTGCTATCAGGGACCTACGTGGGCATTAGTAGCAGATTCCCTGCTACTGGAGTTACAGGCAGTTGTGAGCCACTGTGTGGGTGCTGGGAACCAAACCCAGGCTTTCTGTAAGAGCAACAAGCGCTGCTAACTGCTAACTGCTAACTAAAGACATCTCTCTAGTTCCTGCTTTGTTCTGTTTGTGACTGGGTCTCATAAACTCTAGGTGACCTTGAACTCACTGTGTAGCTCGAGCTGGTCTTCTGATTGCAGCAATACCCCTGCTTCAGCCTCTCAAGTACTATGCCAAATTTACCTTTTTTTTTTTTTTTTTTTTTGAGCTGAGGATCAAACCCAGGGTCTTACACTTGCTAGGCAAGCACTCTACCACTGAACTAAATCCCCAACCCCAAATTTCTGGTTTCCTATCATTCACCAGGAAGCTTTTAAAATCCTGTTGCTGGAATATTGGGGTAG
>CABHPH010145991.1:33269-47102 GCA_902168325.1 Peromyscus nudipes | reverse complement strand
AGTTGTCTAATCTCCTTTGAGGAGAGTATTTCATATGCTGATTTAGATTTGTTCCTTATGGATGGTTAGTGCTTTATCTGGAAGCATGTTAAATATGCAAAATCTGTGGCCTATGAAACTGGAGACATGGCTTAGGGGTTAAGAGCACTTGCGGATTTTACACAGGATTTAGGTTCATTCCTCAGCATCTATATCGGGTAGCTCACCTGTTAACTACAGTCCCAGAGGATCTGATGCCCTCTTCTGGCCTTCAAGAGTAACAGCATGTGTATGATCTGGCATTTCCCTCTTGACTTCATCTCCTTTTAGTCTTTCAACTCACACAACCTGTCCACTCACACTAGCCTCCTTGATATCCTTCCAACTCAGATGGACATTTATTTGCTTTAAGACTTTTATTCTAGCTCGTCCTTCAGTCTGCTATCTCCCCAACCTTTGATGTTCACTTAACCAAGTCTCCCATGTCCTCCTGCTGCATCTCTGTTCAGATTACTCTGCTTAGTGGAGTGCACCTTGACCTATGATAATATCACAGCATTTCCCCTTTGATGACTCCTTTGTCAGAGCCTCTCATCCTGTTTACTTCTGCATTTTTCTATGATCTCAGAGTTCTAACATCTATCTTTATTTAAACAAGATTTATTTATTTAGTGTACATTGGGGTTTTGCCTGTATGTATGTCTGTGTAAAGGTGTCAGATCCCCTGAAATTGGAGTTTCAGGCAGTTATAAGCTGCCATATGGGGCCTGGAGAGATGGCTCAGTGGCTGAGAGCACTGACTGCTCTTCCAAAGGACCGGGGTTCAATTCCTAACATCTATCTTTTATAAAGTGTGAAAATTACAGATTTTTTTAATGTTCCTAGAGTTTGGAAGCATTTTAACCATAAACAGCATCTCATAATTAAATGTAAACACTTTTCTTAGTGTCATCAATTGTACTGATGGCCCTTATGTGTGATGATGTCATAGATTGATCAAGCACAGGAATTCCCACCTATCATGTTTCTTGTTCATTTCTAGGGGCAGAGGCTAATTTTGGGTTTTTTTATTCAACAGAGATGCAAATAAGAGCCAGGCACACCCAATAACTTTGATGGTTACTGGTACCCTGACCTGTAGGACACTGACCCAGCAATGGTCAGCAGACATGTGAAAACAAGAAAATTAATTCCAAAGATTTTAGAGTTTTATTAGACTTTGCCTTCATTTTTGACAGTAAAGTTTATTTTCAACTATTTTCTTCAAAGATTTTTAAAATTCTTTCGCACCTTCTCTCCACCTTTGCTATCTTCTCCCCCTGTATGGTACAAAGGCCATTGTGGGCTGAGGGGCCCCCAACTAGATCAGGCCCTCTGAATGGGTGAGACAGTTGATTGGCTTGATCTGTTTGGGAGGCATCCAGGCAGTTGGACCGGGTCCTGTGCTCAGTGCATGAATTGGCTGTTTGAAACCTGGGGCTTAGTAGAGACCCTTGGCTCAGCCTGGGAGGAGGGGACTAGACCTGCCTGGGCTGAGTCCACCAGGTTGATCTCAATCCTTGGGGGAGTCTTTGCCCTGGAGGAGATGGAAATGGGGGGTGGGCCGGGGAGAGGGGGGCGGGGTGGCAGGAGGGGTAACGGGGTGATCTATGACTGATATGTAAAGTTGAATTATATTGTAAAATAAAATAAAATAAATTATAAAAAAAACAAAGGCCATTGTGTCATGAATTCACTAATCACAATGGTGTGTATAGCCAAATGATAAGAGATGCCCGTATGAGAAAAACAAAACACAGAGCATGGTGGCTGCTTCTTGTATTGTGGTCAGAAAGAAAGGGAGGAGGAGGAGAAGGAAGAAGAAAAGAAGAAGAAGGAGGAGGAAGGAAGGAAGGAAGGAGGAGGAGGAGGAGAAGTAGAAGAAGAAGAAGAAGAAGAAGAAGAAGAAGAAGAAGAAGAAGAAGAAGAAGAAGAAGAAGAAGAAGCAGCCCTTGTTTGCCTTTCTTGTCTTCAGAAAAACAAAAAACTTCTACAGGAATCCAGTGGGAATGTGCTCAACCAAAGTACACAAACAAGGCATTTAGCAATAGGAAATCAGACCAAAATAGGTAAGGTTGAGAAAATGCAGGAACTTTAATAAAACAAATGTAAGTAAGTGCTATATGGTTGGTGGCATGTGATTATAGTTCTGGTGCTCAAAGAATGAGGCAGAGGGATCACTGTACATTGGGGCCAGCCTGGATGACATGGTGAGGTGAGACCCTGTCTCAAAACCAATAAAACACAAAATAAACATAAAAGAGAGTTGAGAGGTTTGGAAAAAAGGGTTCTTAAATGAATGCCTGATAGAAACTATCAAAAATGTTTGCCATTACAAGTTTGCCCACTGAAATTCTATATAAGAAATGTCTACAAGGACATCTGCCTGGCAACTAACCCTTCAACTTTGGTAAACATTTCTTATTTATCATTGTGGCCAAGGATTATTGTTCCTAAGTGTATGTAATAATTCTCATGTTTGTCTTTGAAAATGTTTCCTTTTTCCATCACAGTTTACTCTGACATGCATATTCCTCTTGCAATGTTTTGCTATTTCCAAGTAAATAATATTCTATTGTCTTTTACTTAGGTCAAAAGTAATTAGGAATTACATGATAATTTGATTGTACCAATGGAGTTTTTCAGAAGGAGCAACTGAAAAGGGTGAGGAGTAAATTTAGTTACAGAAGGGAGCTGGGTACATTGGAGGCTCCCCTGCTCCCTCTGGTGAAAAACGTACAGTGTCACGTTCTTCTCTGGGTAGATAAGGACATTTGGACCCAGGTTGGCTTGCAGCCTGAAGGCTGAAATACTTTGTGTGCTGTCTTATTTTTGAGGAATTTTATGTCTGCCTAAAAAGTGGATAGACTTATGAGAAAAATATGGTACATACATACAATAGAGTATTTCTCCACTATAGGAAGAGATGTCTTCATAGTCTGCAAAAGAGATGAGCTATGAGAACAATCAATTACAATCCCCTTCTGTGTAACATAACATAATTATGTTATGTGCACATTTAAGAATGGCTTGCCCTCTCCTCTGAAAGTCTGATGCCATTAAAGCATCAGATTCTGGATAGTAGTGCATGATCTTGTCATCAACGTCATATCCAGGCAATGGTGAGGTTGCTTTGGCAGGGTCTCTTTTAGTGTGGCTCCTCTTGGTCCAAACTTCCAACAGATTCAAGAAATGATCTGTCCTGGCTTCTCACCCCTATTTTACATACACTGGTGGCACCTAGACCAGATATCCACAAAGGACACTCCTGTTCGCTAGAGCTACCAAACACATCTAACTAGTTCTCTTCACTCTGATGTCAAGCTGTGTTCCCTAATCAGAGCCCATTTTAATTCCCTGGAAGAGAATGGTTTCCTATTCCATTTCCAGCTGCTAGCCAAGCTGGCCTATAGCAACTTCAAAACAAAGAAAAAAACAGTTCATTGTGGACTTCACCAGTTTCCAAGGTGTCCAAGAGCTGATCCTATAATAAACTTCCCATACTGTATATACAGTGGATCTGTTTTAATTCAATTCTGATACAAGATTGATTGAAAATAGCTGAGCCCATTACCACAGAACTTTTTTAAATGGCATGTCTCACTGGCGTTTGGATCTTACAATTGTGGTGATCCCTGTCAGGTAAGGAGAGGTGCAGCAGCCAGCTGTGGGATTTTGATGTAAGGAATTCCAGGGAGGCACAGACAAGTTTATAACCTTAGACAAGCAACCCATTTCTATCTGCTGGGCCTCTCTAACTTGCAAAGTCTCAGAGGTGTGGTGCCCGTTATCACAGCAACGAACCTCCTGATGTCCATGGGAACAGATGAAACTTTGAACAGTCCAAAGGACAGCCAGGTGCTGATGCAATTAAAACAGCAGCTGTGTTCTAAGGCAAGAGCCAAGCTATTAGACTCACAGTGACACAGCAAAACAAGCATGGCTTCTCCAGGACTCCAAGGGGTGGCTCTGTCAACTCAGATCAAAGGGAAGCTGTCCCCTGCTAAAGGGAACAACTGTGATGTGACGTAAAGTGGGGACAAAAAGACTACCTGTGGATCAACGGTATCAATGCCAGCATTACCTGAAAATGAGGTTATGAGGTTATGCCTTCCACCCCATAATCATTTAGAGAAGGAACAAGCTAAGTGACACAATGAGCTTGGCTCTGGGTTTCACTGAAGAGAGTACAAGAAGCCAAGGGAATGGTGGGTGGTGACACATTTACTGACGATACTATGGTCAGGCAGACGGAAACAAAGTGGTGAGAAAATTAACTAGTTTGTCAGGCTGATGAGTGGTAAGATGGGTGCTCGAACTTGAACCACAAAGCCACGATGGCAGGATTCGTGTCCACCACAGAGTCCTCTGTTCAAGTGTTAAGGGAGCTGGTGCAACATCTTCAGAGCTGAGCACGCTGCATTTGTAACTGGTATGTCTGTTCAGTTTTACCGTGTCAGAAAGTGTTTTCGTTTTTTTTCAAATCTTCATATTTCAAAGATATTTTTTTCTGGGCCTATTTTTCAGAGATGTCCCGAGAAACCCAACCGAGGTAATTTACTATGGGAATCAGCTTATGAGACTATGTAGATCATGAAGTCCCATAATATTCTTTTTGAAAGATGCATAACCAGGAAAGCTGGTGATGTAATTCAGTCTGAGTCCAAGCTTCTACGAAGCAGAGGAGTCAGTGGTGTAGCCCTAGTTTGAGTTGAAAGGCTCAGAGACTTGGTGGAGGGTGGGGGATGGAAGCCACTGGTGTAACTCCCAGTGTTCAGTGGCTCAGGAATCAGAAGCAGCAGGGCCCTACCTACAGAAAAGAGAGATAAATCATGTTCTTTCACTTGTTCATGTGAGCTATCAGCACAGTTGAAGATGGTGCCCACATTGGTGAGAGTGGTCCTTCTCTGTTTAGTCTACTGATTTACTGCTGCCTGGGGACCAGCCTTCAGGCAACACCAGGGTATGAAAAAAGAAAAAAAAATCCATGAATGCATCGAGGGCTACATTTTTTCTAATTGAGGGGTATTAGGAGAAAGTACACATGTTCTGATGGTAACTTTTTTATTACTGCATCTTGAAAAAATCTGTCTCCATATGGCTACATATCTCTTCTACATAGCCACACATCTTTACACAGCTACACATCTCTATATAGTTACATCTCTTTTCTAAATAGCTATATATTTCTCTCTACACACCTCTCTTCTATGCACATCACTCTTCTATGCACATCTCTCTTCTACACACATCTCTCTTCTACATATCTCTTCCTACACACATCTTTACATACTTACTGCTCCATCTCTCTACACAGGTCTCTCTTCTACATAGCTACTCATCTTTTCTACTTATCTCTCTCTACACATCTCTCTGCACACATCTCTCTCAATAGCAAAACTCTGGATAAATATGAGTTACATTTTCAGGGTCACAAAGCATTTCTTGAGTAAACAATAAGAGACAGAGCCATTCTGATATATGTGAGGAATTGCAGTTTCTCTCTGGCTTGGAATGTCACACTGACTGGCCAGTGAGTAAGCAAGCATGTAGCTCTAAGTGGTCAGCATTCCCTTACAGAGAGTGACATTGAAATTCAGGACTTAAACAATAAAGTTAGTTGGCTCTTGAGTCTTGTATCATAAACTGAGATTAGGAGTACGTGCAGAAAGCCAATTGCTGCAGAGAGTTATGTCTTAATGTTATCAGCCTGACTTTGGTTCAACAGATACTTGGAAATTTGTCCCTGTGCATATTTTACAGGGGCAACTAGTCTATTTTGGATTTGTTCTGAAGTCTAAAGTTAGATAAATGTGTAAAAAGCCGTCTTTGTAGCTGAGAATACTGTTACTTTCCTATGTCAGTCTGAGTTATGAAAAATATCCTAGTATTATTTCTATTCAAAATTATACGGCTTAAGAAGAAACCATCTTTCTGACCATCCACAGGTATATGTGCCCCCAAAGTGTAAAACCCACCACCAGTGGGCTGTGGAAAGAACCCCACAGCTGTTCTTTTTAGGGAGGAATTGTGACAGCACAGGAGAAAAATTACAGACAGAAGTAACCAGTTTCCACAGCCAGTGACCCCATGGTCTTTGCCTAGTGGGGCTCCCCATCAGAGTTATTCATCGGCGGGTCAATCTATTATTAATTGCCATCTGTTGTATTTAAGTCATGGCCTGTGACACTGGTTCAAATGCCAATCTCTTTCAGAAACATCCCCATAGACTCTCCCAGAAAAAAAAATACTATTTTATCAGATATATGTGTATTTCTTAGCCCAGTCCAACAGAATTATTGAAAAACCATGACACTAGGTATAGAATTCTAGGCTGAACAGTTTATTCTTTTTCACATTGTTTCTGATGAGAAATTGTCTTTTTTATTTTCTCCTCTGTGTATAATGTCTTTTAAAAAGTTTTTTGGTTCTTTGAGCATTTCATACAATGTGTTTTGATCATGTTCATCCTCCCTCTTCCAACCAGATCCACCTTCCTTCCCCATCCATCCAGCTTTGTCCTTTTATGTCTCTTGGAAACCCATAAAAATTTTTGCGCTATTCCACTAGTATCTTAGAGTCCTTGGAAGAGTAAGGATTTGTATGAATGGATAAGTAAACTTATCTCCATACTACACACATACATGTTGTTATAGATTGAATTATGTCCCCCAAATATATGTTGAAATCTTAAATCCTAGTACCTCCAAAGGTGACCTTATTTAGGACATCTTGACAAAGGCAATCAAGTTCATGAGGTCATTGGAGTGGGCCTAATCCAGTGATGGCTGTCCTGGTGAATGGGACAATTGGACATAGAGACATGCAGAGAGAAGAAGATGTAAAGACACAAAAGCAAAAGACAGCCATGCTGTGAGAGTGCTACATCTATAAAACAAGGGGTGCCAGTGACTGTCAGCAAACACCAGAAGCTAGGAAACTTAAGAATTTCAGAGGAAACAATGGCCCTGTCAGCACTACGGTTTGGGACTGTTAGTTTCCACGGCTGTGGGACAATCTGTTTCTAAAGTCTGATCCCACCCAGTGTTTTAGTGCACATTTACAGCAGCCCTAGGAAACCAACATGTTTTGTACATGTGGCTAAAACGAGCATGTATGATCCTCTGCTGTGGGATGTTCTGTATGGCAAATGTGTTGCTAATAAAACACTGATTGGCCAGTGGCTAGGCAGGAAGTACAGGCGGGACTAACAGAATAAAAAGAGCAGGAAGGTGGAAGGAGAGGCTGCCAGACGCTGCCAGCCACCGCCAGGACAAGCAGCCTGTAAAGATGCCGGTAAGCCACGAGCCATGTGGCAAGGTACAGAATTATAGAAATGTATTAATTTAAGATATAAGAACAGTTAGCAAGAAGCCTGCCACAGCCATACAGTTTGAAAGCAATATAAGTCTCTGTGTTTACTTGGTTGGGTCTGAGCAGCTGTGGGACTGGCAGGTGAAAGAGTTTATCCTGACCGTGGGCCAGGCAGTAAAACTCTAGCAACAATCCTCACTTACTCTACCCTATGCTTGGGACAAACTTGTTTCAAGAATCCATCAAGGCCAGGCTTACAGGCTCACACCTGTATCACAGCACTCAAGAAGTTAAGGCAGGGGGATCTCTATGTAAGAAAAGCCTGTTACTTAATATATTCCAGGTCAGCCTAGAATACAGAGTGAGTTCTTCTTTCAATATAAGAGTAATGATGATGATGATAATAATGAGTTCTTGTTTCAGTATAATGGTGATGATGATGATTTCTTGTTTTAATATAATAGTAATGATGATGATAATAAGTTCTTGTTTCAATATAATAGTGATGGTGATGATGATGATGATGATGATAGAACTCCACACCTGGAGCACAGGATTTCAGGTCTAGGGCCCTTTGGCCTCTGGCACTGTGTCTGGTCCAACTGGTAGCATGCTAGAGGAACCAATGGAAAATGATGGCTGCTGCCATGGTGAGTTTTTAACACAAAAAGACCAGTTCCCAAGGCCAGAGAATCAGCAAATTGGGCCAAATAGAAGCCACCCAATTGTGAGAATGGTCATTGCTATAAGCCACTGTTTAAAAGTTTATTATATAAAATATGATACGTGAAAGTTCACAGACCAGCCTAATAATGATTTTGCTGTTTTTATATTAAAATATTAAATCCTTTTTTTTTCTGGAAAAAAAACCCTAGGATAACTTTGGTCTCTAGGCAATTACAGTTTGTTTGGCAGTAATTTCCTATCAGTTCATTGAATGCATTCTATTGGCTATTTAATTGTTGAGATAGGTTATCTGCCTGATATCTTAAAGTATGCTTTCCGATACATTGCAGTCTCATGCTTTTGTATCCTAGTATTGTGTGTTGTGTGTTTCTGTATCAGACATTTCCTTCGCTGTAGATATGTTCCTCTTTTGTTAGCCTGGGAATTTCTCTACGCTCCCTGGAAATTTCTCTACGCTCCCCTCCTTCCCCGACTCTCCCAGCTTTGAAAGCCAGGTTTAATTCTCATTCATATCAGTTCCACCACAGTACAGTGAGATTATTTGCATTCCCAACTTCTTTAAAATTAAAGTGGCTAACCAAAACCTGGGCTAAACTAAGGGACTTGAACAGATTTATCATGCCGACTACAGAAAGGCACACAGCTTGCCTCTCAACCTGTCTTCAGCAAAGCTCTTTTGCTTGCAGTGGCTGTATTACCATGGCCTGGAAGAGTTTGGTTCTCTGTGCTGGAGACAGGCTGTGAAGCACCGTGCAAGGCTTTGTGAAGTCCTTTCCCCTGGGAGTACCTGGCTAGAAGCATCTTACATGCAGAATCACTACTGAGTGAACAATGAGCATCAACGTCTAGGCCAGTGGTTCTCAGCCTTCCTAATGCTGTGACCCTTTGATATAGTCCTTCATGTTGTAGTGACCCCCAACCATAAACTTATTTTTGTTACTATCTCATAACTGTATTTTTGTTACTGTTATGAATCATACTGTAACTATCTGATATGTAGGAGATCTGATATGCGAACCCTATGAAAGGGTTGTTTGACCCCCAAAGGGGTCGTGACTCACAGGTTGAGAAACACTGGTCTAGTTCTTTGCTTTGTCCAATGAGCCTTGTTCCAACCTCCTTTTCAGCTGGGCAGAGGAGTGCAGAGGGAGTCTCAAGTCCATTATTTTGCATCACATCAATGTGGCTAGCTTGAGCTGGAGTAGCAAGGCTTCCTCTTTTGCACTGGCCAGAGCATGGACAACCACCAAGGGCCAGGACCTCTCAATATTCTGTGCCTATGCCAATAGGAAGCATCCAAGTCCCAGGCAAGGTCACTCCACCAGTGAAAACAATACATAGTCTAAGTGCTTATAATTTTAATTTTTAATCTCTCTGATGTATTATGGTTAATTGTTAAAACTATAGTGTCAAAATAGGCAGTTCTCAAAAGATGAAATACAAATGGCTAGTAAACATTAAAAAAATGTAGAACTGCACCCATCATCAGATAAATGAAATTAAAACTATACTGATGTGGAAGAGAGGATGTAAAGAATGAAAGGAAGGGGTGGAGTGTTGTGGAACACTGCCTTCCGGGTATGACATGCCTGTTGTACTCATGAACTTACAGTAGCTGTGAATATCTGTACAAGACCCACATCCACACTGAGACTAAACAATTCAGTCATGGAAAGAGAGTGTCTCAGGAGGCTCTCTTCCCCTGAGGATCTACAGGCAGTTAATGATTGGTGGTGGAGGAAGAGACATTTTCTTTAGTGTTTTAGACACTGGTAAGTTGTCTATGGTCATGTAAATAACCCCTTACCATGTTCCTATAAGCAAACCTAGTCAAATGTGAGTCACACACATGCACATACAACAAGAACGCAAGAGTAGAAAGGGCAGTTGGGAGGAAGAAGGAAGTCAGTAGGAGTGAGGAGGAGACAAGAGAGGGTAATGCAAAGTGAATCTGATCAAAATATATTATCTACATCAGAAGTTCTCAATCTGTGGGTCACAAACCCTTTGGGGGTCACATATCAGATACCCTCATATCATATATTTATATTACAATTCATAACAATAGCAAAATTACAGTTATAAAGTAGCAATGAAATAATTTTATGGCAGGGGTTGTCAGCACAACATGAGGAACTGTATAAAAGCATCGCAGCTTTAGGAAGGTTGAGAACCATGGATCTACATGCTAGAAAGTATCATAATGGAATCTATTATTACATGTAATTAATATATGGACAAAAGGGAACCCTTATACACTGCTGCAGGAATGTAAAAGTAGTGCAGTCACTAAGAAGGTTTCTTAATAAACTAAACAGATCTAGCATTTGTCTCAGTTATAGCACTCCTGGGTGCTTACTTGAGGGCCTAAGTCAATCCATCAGAGCTACTCGTATATACACACTTACTGCCTCCCTACTCACAACAGCTGAGCTGTGGAATCAACCCAGGTGTCCAACTTTAGAGGAAGGGTTAAATAGTGTGGATTTTTTCACAATGGATTTTTTTCAGTCCTAAATAAGAAAAAGGTTCTGTTATTTGCAGGAAAATGGGTACAACTGAAGATAATCATATTAAGTGAATTAAGCTGGTCTCAGAAAAACATTATTTTTTATCTCATTTGTGGTTCTTAGATTTTTGTATGGATACACAAAACAATGTATGTAATATGTCATGAAAGGAAAAGTGAAATGGTCTGGGCAACAAAGGGGATTGACACGAGGAAGAGGGGGAGGTAAAAAAGACGAGGAGGAGGTGTGAGAGAAACACACTTCATGTCCAATATATACTTGTCTAAACATTGAGACAAATAACTCAGAAAGCCTAGCGTAATTTGTTCATCTGTCAAATCCGGTTCTCATCAACACACTTTGAATCTAAACATTTAGTTTTACATGCCTGACCTTTGTCATATTTCTTGCACATGTTTTGATTCTGTATTTGTTTCTTATACTATTTGAGATAGGTTTGTTTTATAGTCTGTATATGGTGGAGTCTTTAAAATGCTCCCACTTGTGAATGTAATTTTTCCACGGAAGCCTGTGCTTAGGTAGCCTGTTCTGAGAGAATGCTGAAGTGTGGGTTGAAAGTATCTTCCCGTAGAAGGGGCTTGTGTTTGCTCGTTCCTGCCAGGTGCCCCAGAGCTGACAGCTCTACTATGGACAGGGCACTTCTGAACTCTAAATTCAAAGAGATTTACATGGAAGGTGAAAGAATATTCAGTGTTGCACCTGACTTCTCAAAGGACGCATCTCCATTTTTATTAAAAGACCAGGTTGGATGGATGCCTCTAAGAAGTCACAAAATTATTATCCCTTCAGTTACTTCTTGAGTTGCCAAACTATGTCAGTCATCATTAATTTCCTATGCATATATTTTCAGGAATAATAATTTTAATTTTTTTGTTTGTTTTTGTTTTTCGAGACAGGGTTTCTCTGTGTAGCTTTGCGCCTTTCCTGGATATCGCTCTGTAGACCAGACTGGACTTGAACTCACAAAGATCCGCCTGCCTCTGCCTCCCGAGTGCTGGGATTAAAGGCATGCGCCACCACCGCCCGGCTAATAATTTTAATTTTAATTTTGTTTTGTAGTTAATATTTATACCTGCCAACCAGCTTTCAAAGCCCATCAAATCACTTTGTGGGGTCTTCTTCCTGAAGCTAACTTTTCATTATGTAAATAACACTTTTGTTATGGAAAGTAAATGGGGTCTACTTCCCACAATCCTTTTTTTTTTTTTTTTTTTTGGTTGTTGTTGTTTTTCAAGACAGGGTTTCTCTGTTGTAGTCTTGGCTGTCCTGGAACTCACTTTGTAGACCAGGCTGGCCTTGAACTCAGAGATCTGCCTGCCTCTGCCAAGTGCATGTGCCCCACTGCCCAGCCTCCCTCAATCATTCTTAAGAATATCCACCTGCCTACCACTTGGGATACAAGTCAGTAGTAATGAGCCTGCCTACTATGTGCAAGGAACCCAGGTTAAATTCTTAGTATGGCAGAAGAAAAAATTAGGAGAAATAGATGAGATGAAGAAAAACTATCTCCTTCACAAAACACTAAAAAAATTATTCAAGTGAAGTGTTTTTGAGTTCTGAATCTGTCCATCCCTCAATAAAACAAGCAAATCTACAGTTCATACTCTCCTCACTTTAGTCACTTAACAGCTAAAGCCTGAAGACAGTTTGTTCTTTGAAGCATTTTATATTTTCCTTTCCAAGCCATTTTAAATTTTAATTCAATTATTTGAGGACACAAGTCAGGTCGCATACATGCTAAGCAGTTCTTAAACCACTCAGCTATATCCCCAGTTCATCTTTCTAAGATTCTTGTGGAAATTTTAATTTTTATCCCATAAGAAAATTTCTAGTATATGTCATTAAATTAAGTATGACATTAATTAAAAAAACAAAAAACAAAAAACAACCTAGTGAGGCCAGGATATGACTTACGGTATGAATGGTATTTCTACAAGGCCAAGTGCTGGCCCTTTTGTTCTCTGATAGACACAATAATTTAGATATTCTTTATTATTGATCTCATTGGCAAACTTTGATAAACAAGGGAATGCTAAACTAGTCAATGCCTGAGTGGAAAGATTATAATTTCTAAATCTGTGAAGTCCTAAAACATAAAAATATGTAAGAAATTTGTGCATAGCATTCGAAACGTTATACATTTGGAATGTTCTTCTAAGTGTATAAATGTCACTTTAGTTTTGTGTACTCACACTGTGTATGTGATAAACAACAGGAACGCATTTGTACAAGGGCTGCTTTGTTGAAAACAAAGAGACAGGTGTTATCACTGACTAAACACAGAATCGGGGTAAGTCATTTAATATCTCATCTCAATTTGAAACAAGTATGTATTTTACACTTCTTTATTTTATGTCTGACTGTGTAAGGGGTGCACATATACCATGGCGTGTAGGTGAAGGTCAGAGGACAAACGTGCAGGAATTGGCTCTCTCCTCCAACCACGTGGGTCCTAGGACTTGAACTCAGGTCTTGCTTGGTGGCAAGTGACTTTACTCATCCAGCCATCTCACTGGCTCTCACCTCAGATTGTTTGGTTTTATTTGTAAAAATGAGAGTTGGACAGTACTGTTCAAAATTTTCTGACATTAATATTTATTTTGTGGGTAAAAGGGAAACAAAGACAACAACTGCATGCTTCCAGAAAGATCAATTAGGTTGTGAGTTCACAAACATAAACAACATCCAGATCATATACTAAAACAACATCCAGATCATATACTACCTTACAAGTATCAGGTAAGAATACACCTGTTGGTTATCTTTACATTTTTAAGTGTTTGGTTTTTCAAGCACATGGACTGAATTGTTCCCAAGGACCTTCCCAGTACTTCCTAGTACTTTGTGCTAAATGTGTAAATGAAGGTAAAAGTATAGTTAGATCAGTGGGCCTTAAATTTAAAGGCAGAAAGCTTACCTTTGATTTGTGTTGTTTGGAAGCCTTGTGTTTCCTTGGTAGGAGGTAATCAAGAAACAACCTATGCTTACAATTAGCTCACTTGCTTGGTTTTTCAAGTAAAATTTTCAACATTTTAAAATCAATGAATTATTTTCAAAACTCATTATTAATCACCATGACCCTCTCTACTTCCCATTACCCACTTCTAAAGTTAACAAAGAGAGAAAGAATCCTTTCCTTAATTGTCTTAGGTAAGGCAAAATAAATTAGCTTGTTCACACCTTATATTGTACATTTCAGGAAAAACCAAGCTTAGAAGCCCAGTGGTGCTCCTGCTACGTTTACGGAGATTGCCCTAGTATCTGCTATAGTTAAAGGGTCATG
>CABHPH010145991.1:0-33259 GCA_902168325.1 Peromyscus nudipes | reverse complement strand
CTATAGTTAAAGGGTCATGGATCCGGCTACGTTTACGGAGGTTGCCCAAGTACTCTGCTATAGTTAAAGGATCATGAATCCGGATCACTTAGAAGTATAATAAATCACTTAAGGTCCAACACCACTTACAACATATGTTCACCATTAGTTAAAAACTCATATTGTTAATAACCTTGGGAAAGAAGCTTCCAGACACAGCATGAAACAAAAGGCAGAATGAGGTTCATTTAAAATAAAATGTAAAGGTAGCACAGCTCATACAAAACACTAAGTTTGTAAGTAGAAAGAGAAAGCAAAAAAAAAAAAAAAGTACTGTATTCCATGTATATGAGTGGGGTTCCTATGAAACACAGAACATATGAACACATGACTCTGGCTCATTCCTTTGCACGAATGCCATTTTTTAATAGAAATTAGTCACTTAATGTACATAATGTAGTATCTCTTTTTCCAGGCTAGTAGTTTCGCAACAGTCTCATGGGAAATGTTATTCTCCTCAAGATGTGTCTGGATGAGTGAACACTGCAGCATCAATTGTATTTAACAGAAGACGTGAGGGTCAGAGTTAACCTGCAGCTAACAACATGGAGAAATAAGAAACACAGCCCCACAGGAGTACCAACATGCATTATTAAGTCAAGATTCAAGGTTAACCCACACCATACAGATCTCTCCTAAGCTGAGGGTACACATGGAAAGGGGTGACTTTATCGAGACCCAAAGCTGTAGTAGTAAGGTTCATCAGGGCGGAATCCATAGGCGGTGGCGGGACGTCCAAGAATTCCCACTGGTTGGCCAAAGCCATCCATTCCGAGGCTGGAAAGAGAAAGACAGGCAATAAGGTATTCTGTTTTTTAACCACACACCCAAAGTGCAGGTCATCGTCAGGGCCTCTGAATGTCACACTTTCAGGATTCCCCAACAGCCACAGTGATTTTCATAAATATTATTAGTCTTTCTATTCTCATAGAAATGTAAATACTGAAATATCTATCTCTGACGATCTATATCCAAATATCAGAAACCTGTCAGGAGGGTCTATTCCAAATAAAGTCGAAGACTCGATTGAAATAGTTTGAATTCACAAATTATCTCTATATATGGCTCTTATGAAACAATATGAAAAATTCACATTCTGGCAGTGACCAGCACTACTCTGCTGGGAAATGATAACAGTGGCAAAGAGCTTTCTGACTGCTACAAGGTCTGTTTGTCTTATGAAGATGGAGACTAACCCCTGTGGACAGGATATGCAGTCAGAGCATTAGCAGTGAACTCCCAAGGGATCTAAGTCATTTGAGCCTGCAGGACAAGAGTGAGAACTCCTCATAGCCTGCAAACTAGCCAGAGCTGACCTGGAAACCCTGAATGCTAAAGTGTGTGTCTTTTCTGTTTAGTAAAAGCAAGGCTATTGTAAGTGCTGGTTTATTCTATGCAAGAAAAGCCAAGGAGTTGCAAATACAGCCTGAAACATAGACACAGTTTACGATTAATTTACAATATTCTTTTGCCTATGAATAAACTATTAAAAGAAAATCTGTTCTACTAAGCATTTTAGCAAAGAGTTAGAAGGACAAAATGTGAACGTGCCAGGCAAGTTTGGCAGCTTCAACATGCTCATGCACAGCTCATGCAGTGAATGCTGGTGAGCTCCATGTAAAGCTGAAGGAAATCATTTATAATGTGGAAATGTAAGCTTTGAAAACAAAAAGCACACTTAAATGACAAGAGTATTTGAGATTCTACTAAGCAGAATAATTTTCACCAACAAATGCCAATCTGATTAGAATACATATTCACATTTACATTAACTTCCTCTCACAAGGTAAGAAAGATTATATTGAACCGCTCTAGTAAGTATTAAAATGCTAACAGCACGTATGTTCAAGTGTTTGCACATGTATCAGACCATATCTAAAGAGTAAGCACTATGATGTAAGATGCAAAAGAGTTACATATAAGACATGTGCTTCAAGTCAATCTACCTCTTGGGGAAGTAGAATTTATACACCTTTCAGGTTAAGATTTATACTGAGTGATCTTGGACAAATAAAACTTCATGAAAAAGATGGATTTATAATTTATCAAAGCTAGGTGCAAATTTTAAGTCTGTATTTTATTTTGCTCCATGAAGGAAATTAAACTTTGAGGTGAAGGGAAAATATTATTCTAGAGTTAGCTTTAGAGAGGGTAGGGGTTGAGTAATCAGAATGTATTATAGACATGTATGAAACTGTCAAAGAATACGTTTAATTATTAAAAAAGATGTTTCAGAAATTAGTGGATTCAACAAACTTCTATTTATTCACAAGGTTCCCCTATTCACAGTTAGGGGAACGGCTGGCTGACAATGACCCGAAACACTAAGATAGCATAATCATGCATTTGGACAACTCTCCAACATGTAAGGGGAGATTACATCTCATTCCTTGCCCATCTTTCCTCAGAACCTCTTAAAAGGTCACGTTAATTCTGTGGTCATTTCTCAGTCTCCAATCTTTTCTGAGGTCAGAATCAGAGGCTTGCAGTGGACCACTGGACACTCAGAAAGCACCCCTGAAATGGACGCCGTCCAGAGGGCTTCTAGAAATTCTACATAAAGGATGGAGGTTGGCAGGGAGTTTCTCACTACTGTGGGCAGCAGAAGCTGACACAGTTCCTTTGCTGTCACTGGCCTGGACCAACACCAGGAGCATCTGACCTTGTGGGCCAGTGGTCCCCACTGACAGAGGGGACTTAGCAGATTCTCAGAGACTGAGACTTGTACATTCAAGTTGGAGCTTTTCTATATTTCTATGACGGATCAAACTCCTCATCGCTGTTTTCCTTTGTGGTTTGTCAAATGAATAAAGAATATATTCAGACATGTCCATATGCTACACTTTTCACTATAAATGACAAATTCCCATTTTCCCCTTTCTTTTCTGAATACACCAATTACACTGTCAATAAGACTCTATATCCCCAGGTAAGTGAAGGTAAGACTCGCTCTTAAATGTGGAGCTTTTCAATAGCCCAATGTTTAGGCCACTGTAGCGGGTGCCGTGCCTGCAGACAACAGTTCATGGTACCATGAGTGTATGGTACAATGTGTAGGGCAGCATTTAGGCTTTTCAAGACCCTCCTTTCCTCCAACCCAGGAAGAAAACTTGGAACTAAGTCTTAAAACTGGCTCTTTGTGACTTATCCTTCATATACCATAGATTAAGCATTTAAAGGACATGTAAAATATTCTAACCAGCTTGGAAAGTATTGTGATACTGTAGATCTTTGTGTAGTTATAACCATCTTTTAAATTCAAGTAGTTGTGGAGCTACGGTGTTCTTCTTTAATCTCTTATTTGGGTTGTTATAAAGCAGGGGGGAACAGAGCTTTCCATGATGCTAAAACTTAGAGACGTACTCTTTTGGAACACATGGACACTAATTCTACTTTCTTTCTTGATATAAGAATGTAGCATTATTAATGTGGACTGTGTCTCAAAACTAGGAGAGTCTAACACTAAGTATTCAAATGGAAATAGAGATATTTGGGGGTAAATATTTGGGGTAAGTTCTGGAAGGGACAGAAATCATAAATATAGAGGGGCAGTGATGCAGTAAAACTTGTACCCTTCTGACTCAGGAAGACTTGACATGGCATTAACAGGGACCTAGGAGCCCAAGGAAACTAAGCTGTGATATGTGACATCTGCTCTCACTGTGCCTGGCCACTGCTTTAGACAGTAGTTTGTAACATGGGGCTGTCCATATGGGAATGGAACTGTATCCTGCTTAGTGTGTCTCTGTGTGTACAAATTCTCTCTCTGCTACCCTGAACCTATGGAAAACTTGTAAATCCTCCTATATTAGCATATGAAGCCCACTATACTACTTTTTCTTCACATGGCTATTTAGTGATACTTAATTTTTTCCTTTAGTGTTAAGATAAAACATTTTAAATCATTGAATTACCCAAACTCAGTATATTTTCTTGATAATATATAATTCTAGTCCAAAAAAAAGCTCTCTCCGATAATAAGATACAAGGGATAGTATAGTCAACAAATCAAACTTCTATAAAGTTGTATACCCAAACAATGACTTTGGGGTACCTGGAGACGAAAATGGAAACAAATCTTTTAAAGTGAAAATTATACTTATAATTCAACAATAGTATAGTATTAACCACTTAGAATTTGTTTCTATAATCTACAGAGTTAACTGACACAGAGAAAGCTTGATGTCCGTCAGTATCTATAGGACTTGAAACAAGTCCTCAAGCAGCATTCGCTAAGATTCTAAACTGTGATGATTCAGAGGGAAAACAAAATCTGAAAATGACAGGTGACACTTTACATGCAGCACATTCCAAAGAAATGGCAGCCAGTAGGAATCCTTGGCACACTCAGGATTCTGTGCCACAGTCGACATTCCTGGAGAAAGGAGAGAAAGGCACCTACCTCAGGCTGTGAAGCTTAACTAGTGCATATTTGTAAAGCACTTTGAAATCCTTGGATGAAAAGTGCTGCACGAGTGAAAAGCATCATTATTATTTTTACTCTAATTAGATCAAAGCAACACATGCCGCTTTCTTCTTTGAAATTCCTAAGTCAGCAATACAAGTACAAGCATGTAATAAATGTATTAGTGGACGTTACCATGAAAAATACTTTTGATCCATTTTTCTTCTTTCATAAGCTCATAGGATCTGAATTTTTTTTTGAAACAATCTTGTTTGCACTTCAATTCACAACACTCTTGATAGAGCTCATCTGGACCTTGTCTGAACTGGAAGTGGCAGTGCTTGGGACTCTGAGAAGGCAGTTCCCATGGGTGTGTAAGACTGTTAGAAAGTTCTTTATTACAGTCTTCCAAAACCCTATCCAAGTAGCCTTAGCATTACTCTCCACAACCATACATAAAGTCTAATTCTTTATGCACAACTCACCACTGTTTATTCAACCATCAGGATACAATCTCCAATTTCTGCTGTTCATTTTTGTTTTCTAACTTTGATTTTCATTATTTACCTTAAAATAAAGAATATGAAGCTTTTATGATATTTATGATGTGGTTTGAAATTGCTAGAGCAGTGGAGAGCCATACTACCCTGAATGTGCTCAATCCCATCTGAACCAAGTACAGCACACAGTGCAAACCTATCTCTGACCTTTATTACTGTAACTAAACTCCACTGTAACTAAACTTCACCTGCCACTAAATTGGATATCATTTTTTATAGTCTGGGACTGTCTTTAGGGATTCTACAGTTCATTACATAGAATCTTTGGTATCAATATACTTATGAGCAGGGAATACTGACTTTTGGAATCACTCAGTCTTCGTAATTCACAGATAACATTAAAGACTGGAGTTAATTTGGGATTGTCAAGTAAAAGGACTTAACAGAAAGTAGCTCTCATTGAAGGAAACATTTCCTGATTCCATAGAACTGTATGGCATAGTCTGTTAACATTCTAGATGATTTCATTTTTTGTCAATTAAGCAGTGACCCAGTTCACTTCCTGTTGCCTGCTGATCAAGATGTAGGACTCTCAGCTTCTTCTCCAGCACCATGCCTGCCCACATGCTGCCATATCCCACCATGATAATAACAGACTAAACCTCTGAAAATGTAAGTCGCCCCAATTAAATGTTTTCCTTTATAAGAGTTGTCATGGTCATGATGTCTCTTCACAGCAATAGAAACCTTCACTATGATGGAAGTTGGTACCAGGAGTGAGGTATTGCTGTGAAAGGCCTGACCATGCTTTTGTTTGAAGGAATATGGACCAAGGGACTGTAGATTGGAAAAGCAGTTGAACGAGACAGTGGTGCTGAATGTGATTTGATGAACTGTGGGGACCTGGCTCAAGAAGTTTCAGAGGAGAAGAATTTTAGTATGTTGCAGAGAGATCATTCTTGTGATATTTTGGTGATGAATGTGGCTGCCCTTTGCCCTTGTCTGGAGAGTCTGCCTGAGGCTAAAGTGAAGAGAGTTGAATTATTTCTGTTGACAAATTTCAAAACAGTCTAGTATAGACTCTGCCATGTGGTTATTAGTGGTTACTCTAATGAAGATTTATAATGAAAAGGAGCAAGCTGAGAAAAAAAAAAAACAAATTGAGAAAAGGAGCACCAGGATGTGGAATGGAGCTAAGTCCTGTGTTCAAGGAGATAAACAGATTAAGAAATAGAAATAAGGGAGTGGTGACCCCAGGGCAAGATCCTACCCGCTTAAGTTCCCAATTTGAGAAAAGGAATTAAGGAAGAGTTTAGAGCTGGATGTGGTGGTGGTGGTGGTGGTGGTGGTGGTGGTGGTGGTGGTGGTGGTGGTGCACACCTTTAATCTCAGCAATCAGAAGGCAGAGGCTGGTGGATCTCTGAGTTTGAAGCCAGCCTGGTCTACAGAGCAAGTTCCAGGACAGCTAAGCTAAGGCAGTGAAGGAAACCATGAAAAACAGAAAGCTGGTGAAGATGTGATTGAACATGAGGTCCATGTCCCAGCCCCAGTAAACAGCAGAACTTGGCAGCTTCGGCCATGTAGTTCTGGCTTTAGTCAAGGAGTGACTAAAGAAAGCTTCTATGGCCAGGCATATGTCAGGGATATCCCTGAATGGAGGCCTAGAAGGGCCATGGCATGAAGCTGTGAAGGTGAAGCCTGGAATGCCTTGGAGACCCCAAGATGTTGGAGATGCCAGAGTCATGGAATACCTGCCAAGGAAAGGGAGCGGAAGCAGCCCAAGAGAAAGAAGTAGTTGCAGTCAACAAAGCTGAAAGGAGCTGGAGATGAGGAGAGCATTTTGATATCAGACATGGAGATTGTAGTTTGCCCAGCTAGTTTTTGGTCTTGCTTCAGTCCAGTATTTCCTCACTATGCTTTCTCCCCTGTTTTGGAACAGTAATGTATATCCTGTGGCATTATATGTTGGAAGTATGTGATCTGTTTTTTGATTCTGAATTTATAGGAGATTACAGTTAAGAGACTGCATGAATCTCAGAAGAGACTTTGAATTTTGGACTTTAATATATTGTTGAGACTGTGACAGATTATGGGGGCTTTTGAAGTTGGACTAAATGCATATTTCATTATGATATTATTACAAGTTGAGGGGGTCAGGGAGTGGAATGTGGTAGTTAGAATGTAATTGTCCCCCATAAGCTCATAGGGAGTGGCACTATTAGGAGGTGTGGCCTTGTTGGAGGAAGTGTGCCATTGTGGAGGTGGGCTTTGAGGTCTCATATTGCTCAAGCCACTTCCAGTGACCCAGTTCACTTCTTGTTGCCTGCTGATCAAGATGAAGGACTTTCAGCTCCTTCTCCAGCACCATGTCTTCCTGCATATTGTCATGTCCTACCATGAGGGCAATGGACTAAACCTCTGAAATTGTGAGCCACTCAATTAAATGTTTTCCTTTATAAGAGTTGCCATGGTCATGGTGTCTCTTCACAGCAATAGAATCACTAACTAAGAGAGCAGGACATTAAGTATTTAATATACATCTGTAATGCATGGCACTGTACTGCTCTAATGCCTGTACAGTAGGATTCTAAGTAATACAATGTGAGTGTGTCAGAGATACAGTACAGTTTCTCCAGCAGAATCTTTGAGGCTAGAAGGTCTTTACCCAAAACAGTCAAACTTTAAGTAAGGCATTTGGCATTATATTTCTGTCATTTTATATTTTGGCTTTTGTTTCTTCTATTAGAATGTCCATGGAGGGCTAAGGTTGTAATATTCTTTGGCCCACATGAAGCTTCTAGCATAGTATGTGACATGAAATGGACAAAGAGTATCACTGTATGAATGGACGAGTCTGGAGAGACAGGCAGGATTACACAGGTTAAGAGAGAGGTGCGGACGGCATAGAGGCCTGAGCAAGACACTGCAGCAGCTAAAGAGTAGCAGTGTGTTCTGGTCAACTTCTCTAGTGTGTGATATGAGAAGCAGCAGGGCTGCGGTGCAGGTCTAAAGTGTGAGTACGACTGGACAGTACAACTTCACATGCCATACCAAGAACTGCATGGATTTTGAGAACTATCAATAGTTGTAAAGAACAATAGTCTAATTCTGTGTTTTGGAAAGTTATCTGTGGTAGGAAAGGGAGTTGGGGTGAATTCAAATGCACAGAAAACATTTAGAAGGTAATATAGCTGCCCAATTTGAAGAAATAAGAAGTTTTATGCCAGCAGCCTCGGAAACAACAGTGAGAAAATTGTTACAATTCACAACAAAGGTTAACGTGTGTGTGTGTGTGTGTGTGTGTGTGTGTGTGTGTGAGAGAGAGAGAGAGAGAGAGAGAGAGAGAGAGAGAGAGAGAGAGAGAAAGAGAGAAAACACACACTGAGTGTTTGTGAGTGTGTTTTCTCTCGTTCTCTCTCTCTCTCTGTCTCTCCCTCTCTCTCTCTCTCTCTCTCTCTCTCTGTGTGTGTGTGAGAGAGAGAGAGAGAGAGTGAGAGAGAGAGAGAGGGAGAGACAGAGAGAGAGAGAGAACGAGAGAAAACACACACACACCTGTCTGTAGAGGTCATTGGACTACTCATGGGAATGGTTCAGCTCTCTCCTTCTACCTGTGGTCCTGGAAGCTAAACTCAGGTTGTTAGGTTGGGAACAAAAGTCTTTAGCTGAAGAGGCATCTTGTTGGCCTATCTTCCCTCTTTTGAAGGAGATTTTCACAGAAACTTTACTAGATGAGATCTGAGAGCTAAGGGAGAATGTGAAAACCGGCTGACAATTTAAAGACTGCAGACGAGCAGAAGGAAGGAACTTGGCCCATAGGTACAGGGAATGCTTCATGAAATAGCTAAAAGGCTGCTGTACTCCATGGGATGAAGTCAGACAGCCTGAGAGGCCAGTTATGCCATGTTTTTAAAGTTACTGCTGTAGGAAGAGAAATGCAGGACAAGTAACACTTAACAAGGTGGTGTCTTACCAGGACCCCGAATGTAATTTTCAGACAAGCCACTAGATGGCAAGCTTGTCTTGCCACTGTAAAAGCACCACTAGTTTTAAAGCACAGCTTACGAATTCAAACTGTATTTAACACTGATGGAGTGCAGTTTGTTTTGCATCCTCAGATAATTAATATCTTCATTCTATAAGTGAAACAATCTAGTTCACAAAAACAACAAACACCCATTGTTGAATGTAAAATCTGTAACCGTGGGGGCCTAAAAAATAAGTTAAAATAAAGGATGTCAATTGTCTTTGGCACTGAAAATTTAACTTGCATACTAAAGTACTATTTTTACAGCATAGTTTGAAAACATCATGGAACCAACATCAGGAACATAGTGTTTTATAAGTTTACCTATGACACACACATGTTTTAGATTTCTCTAAGGTATTAGTATTTTGGTTTTTTTAACCCCCCCCATCCCCCCAGGATTTTTCAGGTCATGGTGAACTCGAACTAACAGAGATCCGCCTAACTCTGCCTTTTGAGTGCTGAGATTAATAGTTATTGTTTTGAAATGGAATCATTGTGTCATTCAGGAAATAAAATCCAAGATCATAATTATGTAGTCTTTTGATAAGTCTGACATATGTATACACATACACAAAGATTACCTGTAATTTTACGTTTACTTTTGTGTGCTGTATATACACATTTTTCTTTTATTACTAATAAAATAAAGCTTTATAGATAATACTTCTTTTCTTTTCTTTTCTTTTCTTTTTTATGTTTATTTCTATGTATGCCATGTGTACGTTCAGAGACCAGAAGAGGGTGTTGCATCTCTGGAGCTAGAGTTAGATGCAGCTGTGACCTGACATGGGTGCTGGGGAACTGAACCAGGTTGGAAGAGCAGCAATTGCTCTTCATTCACTTAGCCAGTCTGCAGCCCCATAAGTAATATTTTTTAATGAACACAAACTAATTATTTGTTCTTAAAGGGCAAATTACACGAGTGTTAGGAAGCTGGATTTAAATCACTTCTTTGGGATTCATTAAAATTTTTTGTTAATGACATCTGTCAGTTGTAAGGGGAAAATCCTGTAGGGACAGATTCCTTCAGTTTAGTGCCTATGCTGATGCTTCAGATAAAAACTAATTTGTGCTAATGATGGGCATGTGCAAAACTGTCTCTAATTTATTCCAATTGGCCATGAAATTTCACTTCACTGACTCTCCTCTAATCTCCATTAATACTTGTCTTCATACGCATGTAAAGCTACTGTTTCCTTCTGCAATATCTTGACCAGATTCATAAGGCAGATAAAGAACACCTCAACTACCAAAAAGTAACAGACTGACTCCTGAGACTTGTCTTTTTATCATCACTGATGGTTTGATTTCACTAGCCCAGAGGAATGGCTAAAACTTGTCTGGGTAAGAGTGGATAGTCAATTGTGCAGAAAATCACAAGCATTTCCATGCATGCAAGGGGTTTCTGAATTTCTACTTATTTGTCTCTCTACATAGGAGGAACCCTTCCTTGTTGATCAAGCTTGCCATCTTACTGGAAATTTTTTCTATTCTTCTTTTATCTCTCTCTTGCATATTCAAGGAAAACATTTATAAATCTTGTATTGCTGTGACTTAACACTGGCTTTCTGCAGAGAACAACAGCTTGAAAGAAAGACTTGTAGTTATTAAATGGCACTTCCCTTTTCCTTATTTGTAGCGTAGGTACCTAAGCCTATAATGGTCTCTGGCCTTCTAGAGCAGTCTTTCAGTTAGGTTATACCATCTAGCTGTCTTTAACTACATGTCTTCAATTAAGCAGGAGAAGTTCTTGAAACTGGCGGGTTCTATAATGTCAAGCGATGCCTTGATTCCCAGCACTTACCAAGTGGTTTAAATAACCTCTGTGCCAATAAACTGAGTCATTAGCACCTCTTTTATGTAATTGTTTGTCTGTTACTGATTCTACATTTATATAATCTGTCATAATGCCTTTGTTCTCTTTAAGGTACAAAAATTACTGTTACAGGTTTCCAGTAGAGAGTATCATCTCAGTAACAATGTTTTCTCAGTGATAGATTAGCCGTGCCGTCTGGTACTGAGTGAGTTAAATGTGAACACAACACTAATTACTATGTAATGCTAACCTTAGTTGCTGGTTCATTTTGAGACTCTTTAAAATATGAACTGTGTGTTTTACCCTTATGCACTCTCTTAATGATTTGTTTTTTTAGACTGAAATCACTTCCAGCCATCAGTTATACTCTTGGTCTCTACATATGCACTTTTCCAAGCACAAATATTTCTTTTTCCTATTGCTCTGCCAGCCCTGTCAGAGCAAATTTCACTTTAAACTAAATGCTATGATACTTAAAACCTCTTGGATTACTTGGGCTGCTAGTGTGATCTATGACCTTCCAAGAATGACAGCTGAACTTTCCAATTTGCTTATACTGCTTGGGGAGCTAGAAAGCACATGCCAAAAAGGAAAATGTTTCTGATGTTGAACAGAGAGGAGAGTTCTTGTCGGAGGTGGGGGCAGGAGACTATTAAGTAATGAAAAATACTAATAAGAAATGAAAAGAAACTAAACATGCTGTAAAGCTGAATGCCTCAAACGTAATTCCAAAGTTAACACTAGCATTAAAATTCTCTAGCTGGACTAACTGGTTAAAATGTAAATAATCATCTTTAGTTACTGTAATTTAAGTACCATGTAGAATCCTAGTTATGCTGCACTATTGGAGTAAGTCCTAGAAATGGAAAAGAATCTAAAATCATCCTGATTATTACCAAATAACCAGGCTATATCAATTTCCACTTTTCTTTATAAAATAGAAACTTGACATCTGAGAAAAATCCGAGGCACTCCAGCCATATAATATGCATGCATTCCCTGCTAACATACTACTCTCTTCAATGAGAAATTACTGCTACTTCCTGTGAAAACTCACGGATCAACAATCCTGAAATAAGCAATACAGTTTGGGAAAGTTTTCAGTATAGTTTTGAACCTTTTCTCTTTATACATCACATAAGACACAGAAGAATTCGTATCTTTAAAACACTTCTCTACAACGTCATAAAATAAGACGTTTAACATACAGTTTCCAACTTATCTGAGAATAGTCACCCTTTTCTTTCCTTTATTTTGCTAAGTAACAGACAAATCATGTCTGTTGATAAAAATCATAGCGGTTTGTAAGTAAAGACTTTTTGTAAGATAAATTAAACGAAGTAATCGTTTTCCAAACTTAAGAAGAGAAATATGTAGATTACAAAACTATAGCTAAATACATTAAAAATCTAGATATTTAAATAGCTAAAAAAGAACATCTGAAAATTTGATTACAAGTAAATTTTTAATTGTAAATATACAAAAAAAGCACTTTTGCCTTATTAGGCTATTTTTAATATGTATGATGGGGGGTATGACTGCTACTCTGCAGCTGCTAATTCAGCCATTTCAGCAGTAAGTACAGGTAAGCAAGATAAATGCTTTGGAGTCGGCCTGTTAAGCAGCATCAAAGCAGTTCTCTGCATTTATTTTATAGACTTCCTTAGCCCGCAACACTATACTTGGTTACAACAGTGGTCTGTCCAAAGAGCTCAATCCATTTTCTGCTTAGGTTTAGAGTTAACTCCGAATGTTTGATTACAAGTCTTCTGATACTAAAAGAGGACACTGCTACACTGTCTTCAAAGTACAGAGTTAAGCAAGCACTGTCCTTATGTCCCCTAAATGTGCCGTAGACAAGAATGTGGAAGCACAAGATTCCAGCAACAGTTGTTTTGACTGACACCCCATGACCATACCTTAAGTTATTCTCAAAGGCATATGGAGACACTGCAGACCCTTTTCTGTAGCAGTGATGCACATGACATTTTTCTTTTAGTTAAAAGACTGGTAACTGAATTTACTGAATTCAGCAAAACTAACTGAGAGATGAATTTGCTGACAATTCCTGAGCTTTATTAAAGTTAGTGAGGTACAGTGACTTCAAAACAAGAGTTCTGCCTTTACCAATAAAATTAGTTTGTCTCTTTCTGTAACTTCATAATTTCTTTCTTTGAAGAATAATGACTATTACACTTTTATTTAGATCACTACACTTTCAGGTCTCTTCCAACTCTAATCCATTCTTAAGTACATATTTGGTACTGTTTATATTTGGATTATAACTGCCATGTTATATGAAAGGATGAGAATGCACTTAAAAATGCTTGGGAAATTCTGGCTCCTACATACAATGTAGTAACAGTGAAGAGATACCCCGCCACACGTGGCATGCCTCTTGCACATGCTTCCTGTTTGCCTTTACAAGGCTTCTACATAAGTCATGGAGATTTATGCCTATGCAGAGGCATGTTAATTATTGTTGCAGTAAAATAATGTCATGGCCAATAAGACTTTCCTTTTCCCATAGCAAGAGTAGACTGCTTGTATAAACTGGGTAATTCAATCAAACACTCAGATTCTACGTCATGATAAATGCAAATGTAGAACACCTTTAGGAAAACTGTGGGCAATATCTTACTCTACATCCCCTGGGCTCATGTTAAAGGAGTAAATCAAGGGGGAATTTTTAGCTATTTCATGCAAATCACTTCCCACACTGTACAACTACTTGAGACCAGGCACCTGCTAGTGGTAGTTTCTTTAACCAGGAGCACAGAACGTGAAAACACTTAGGGCGTAGTGTTTTATTCTGTGGTGTTTGCTGTCTGAGGTGTAGAAGAGCTTGACGACCTGGGACTCACATGTACATTGGGTAAAGACGGGAATTGTTCAGGGTGATGGGAATGTGCTTCTCAGGTAATAGTCAGTTGTCCAAATGTACATGTAAGCATACCTAGATTAGTTGTTCCAAGTCTACAGGGCCAGGAACAGTGAGTGAGTCTGGTAAAAATAACTCTGGTCCCTACTTGCTGATGATAAACAGCACCTCTTTTTCTCAGATGTTGGGAAAAAAAAGGCAAAAAGTGATAGTTTCTTTTTCTCCATGCAGAGAATGAGGTAAATGTAAAATTAATTGTATATTATTTATAAAAGCCCTGAAATCCAGAAGAAAAAAATACATTTATTTCCTTCCCCTGTTACTCTTGTGGTACCTGGCACCATTTTTTTTTTTTAAATTAGCTTCTCAATCATCATCTGGAAAGAAAACATTCTGAGCAACATCATTAAAAACAGCTCTAGCCGGGCGGTGGTGGCATGCACCTTTAATCCCAGCACTTGGGAGGCAGAGGCAGGTGGATCTCTGTGAGTTCGAGGCCAGCCTGGGCTACAGAGTGAGTTCCAGGACAGGCTCCAAAGCTACACAGAGAAACCTTGTCTTGAACCCTCCCCCCAAAAAAAACCCCCAAAAAACCAAAAAAATAATAAGGGCTGGAGAGATGGCTCAGAGGTTAAGAGCACTGACTGCTCTTCCAGAGGTCCCAAGTTCGATTCCGAGCAACCACATGGTGGCTCACAACCATCTATAATGAGATCTGGTGGCCTCTTCTGGTGTGCAGACATACATACAAACAGAACACTATATACATAAAAAATAAATAAATTAAAAAAACCCAGCTCTGATAAAGCACAGTCACTACTATGTATCATAAAGCAGGTACAAGCTATTTTACATTCACAGAGGTATGATACAGTACTGTCCTACACCTATAATACTAGAAGATACAATTGAAAAGGCATTATTTGAGACTTGATTCTACTTTTCCTGCAGAGCATAGCAAGACATAGGGCCAGAAACCTTTCTTAAACAAGCTTTTTTTTGAGACAGGGTCTCAGTATGTGGTCTTGGCCGGCCTCAAACTCACTGAGACCTGACTGCCTCTGCGTTTCATACTGATTTAACAGTGCTATTTCTTTGATGCTGAGGCCACCATCCAGGAGTTCGTATATGTTACCACTGAGCTACATTCCCAGACCTTGAAGAGATATCATTTTAATTTACAGTTGCAGTTGGAATTTTACCTGCCTAGGCTCACAGAGGCCCCCTCTGTCCTTTCAGAGCTGAGGGCTCTGAATCAGCCACTTGCCCCCCAAACCAACTCTGTCTTTTTTTTTTTTTTTGTTCCAGAGCTGAGGACCGAACCCAGGGCCTTGCGCTTGCTAGGCAAGCGCTCTACCACTGAGCTAAATCCCCAACCCCCCAACTCTGTCTTAAGGAAGTTTTGCCTTTACATCTGACAGTATGGTGGTTCTGGTTATGGATTAAAACCAAGCAAACTCTGACATGGAAAGAACTCCCCAAAAGGTGGGATATACCAATTTTAGATACAATTTCTTCCAAAGCTAAATAAGAATTTACAGGCTTGTGTATGATTATCCTTCATTATTTGAGACAGAATGTTGACTACACTCACAAAATTATTGATATGCTCCTATTTAAGGGTACTGAAAACTTAAACTATTTAAGATCTTTAACTTAGAAGGCACAAGAAAGCATTTGTTATGTCCCTGCAGTCTGAAATTAAACCATATATATATAAACTTTGATTGAGAACCCAACATGGAAATTGTCTATATATATACATATATATGTATATATTCATAATTAGCTTGAATGGAAGAATAACATTTAAAAATTTACTATTTTAAAGTTACTTTCCTCAAGCAAAAATACAATGCAGTATTTGAAATACTTTCTATTACAGCATGCCCAACTTGTCCCTCTGAAGCAAGTCTAAATTCTCTTTTATTCTTGGAGCCTCTGAGCAGCTGGGAGACAACAAATGTTTTGTGCTACACTTTGGAAACACTGCATGCTACCTAATGTTCCTGTACTGGTAAACTGTACAGGAATACAGTCCTCAGTTTATCCTTCTAACTACAGATATCTTCATTTTTAAATAACCACCATGTTAGTATATTTGCTTCTTTTTTAAACAAACAAATTCTGTTGTTTCTGTCATTTGTTCCCTTGGGAGAATGAGAGAGAGAGAGAGAGAGAGAGAGAGAGAGAGAGAGAGAGAGAGAGAGAGAGAATGAATATCTATCTAAAGTGAAAAGTCAGTTTCTGAGTAAACCTCTCCCTCATGAGATGGGAGGCATTAAAATCAACTTTTATATCAATCTCCTTGATACTTTGATGCAACAGGCACCCCAAACCTCAAACTTTTCCAAATGACACAGCATAAGACATTGATGGGTTCTTAAAGAGGCATGTCTCTATTACAAAACCACAAGCTGAGTATGGTCAACTCTTTTTTTTTTGTTATAAGAAACCATCTAAAAACTCTAGTGAATTATTAGAATATATAAGTACAAGATTTTCTTAAGCCTATAAAATTTAGGAGGTTAGATTTGAGAAAGAATGTGATTTTTAGTCAAATAATGCACTTCTTATTCACCACATTAGGTAACTGATTATTTTTCCCATGAGAAAATACTAAAGGCCTTTAATTCAGTAATAGCAGTTTTTAAAAAAGCAACAATGTAATAGCATGCTCTTCAAAAACTAGGGGAAGGGCTTCAAGATTTTTCAGATGACCTAGCCCTCTTTCTAAAGATAACTAATTCTATTTTCTTTGAAAATATGGTAAAATTTAAAAGCATTCAAAGTGTTTACTTTGCTGGATGTGTGCACACATACAGACTCTACTCAAGGATGAGAATAAGAGCAGGCAGGAGAAGGTAAAAATTAATATCCATATCCACATTCTTAATACTGATTCCTTTTCTAGGCCTGATAATACCACTACCCTTTAAAAATGAACACAGTAGCTGGGTGGTGGTGGCGCATGCCTTTAATTCCAGCACTCGGGAGGCAGAGCCAAGCGGATCTCTGTGAGTTCAAGGCTAGCCTGGTCTACAGAGCAAGATCCAGGACAGGCACCAAAACTACACAGAGAAACCTTGTCTCCAAAAACAAAACAAAACAAAACGAAACAAAACAAAACAAAAAAAAGAGCACAGTAAGAAAGTTCAAGAATAATAAACAGGGTGCTCAAACACATTATAAATTATGCATTATACTAATATCTGCCCTTCTAGATCGTATCCAAATGCTTACCAATTAAACAGACCACAGATAAAAATTTAAATGATAAAACATTGAATGCATATCTTCACCTTAATTATATCTTTATGTTGTATTCTTTTAGCTTTGAACGCTATTACAGAAACTAAGTTAAAAGCACCTTAGCAATCACAGAAATAGCAACAACAGGACTCTGTAGGCACACGTGAGCTTCTAATGTACTAAACTTCTCCTTAACAGGAAAGAACAGATGAAGGGAAATGGGGTAGAATTTGTTTCTGTAGAATGTCTGCTATTTGACACCAGAAGCTAATATATGCTTGCATAATATCCTTGATTATACCATCATTTCCGAGAAATACAACTTTAAAATACATGCTGCTGTTTCAGCATGGACTCATAACACCTTGAACAGATATTCAGGGCAAGTAACCCCAAGATTTGACTACTTATGAAATGTATGTGATGCCTAAACACACTGTATTTATCTTTCTGCATGAAAAACTATCTTCCAAATAAATGGTAACTCCAGAAAAAATATGTATATATTTCAGACAGTGTCTCATGTAGCTTAGGCTGTCCTCCAATTTACCATGTAGTCCAGAATGACCTTGAACTTCGTCTTCCTGCTTCTACCTCCACAGTGCTGGGAGCACTGGAGATCAAACCCAGGGCACCCTGCCAGCACTCTACCTACCGACTACAACCCCGGCACTTCCTCTGCAACTCTAAAAATTGGTTATAATTAACAAGACTGTTCCTTTCTAATGCTAATACTATTTCTTTCAGGTCATGGTGAAGCTATGTTTCTTTAGGATAGATGAAATCAGATGGATTACTGATGTGATTTTACACACTCTAATTGTAATTTTGAAGCATTTTGACTTCTTTTGGAAACAGAAATGTCATAGGATATTATGCTTTACATTTAACATCTCTGAGAGCACTGGAGAATAGGATTGATGGAGAAGATCAAAGATGAGGACGGAGATGGAAAGAACGAGGTAGAATGATGGGAGAACAGCAGGAGGACCGAGAGCAGGAGGACGGAGAGCCGGAGGACGGAGAGCAGGAGGACGGAGAGCAGGAGGACCGAGAGCAGGAGGACGGAGAGCAGGAGGACCGAGAGCAGGAGGGACCGAGAGGAACTAAGTAAGAGAGCAGAAAAGAAACTGTGCAGACAGAATCGCCATAGAAGAATAGAGTGAATGGACTGAAGAACTCAGTGTGCTTAGACTCATTGAATATCCCTCAGATTAGAATCCTCAGCTGGTTGGTAGACTCTTCCGCGGACCCTGGGAGCAAACAATAGAGGCTGGATTTAATATTGTTTGCGTTACTTAGTATATTTAATTTGATATGTAGATGTATTATACAGTTATACAAAGAATGCAAACTAGGTCTTAACCATGAAGGCAAGTATCTTTAAGAGTTTAAACCTTATCTGAATTATTAAAATATTTTTCCATACAGCAAAATTATCTGCCAATAATTAAAAAATAGACGCACATAATGCTAAATGCAGGATATATAGGACAATATTTCATGCCAATGTATACTTAATACATGTTTTATATTATACACTTGAAAGGATGACACAGAAACAGTAAAGGTTAAGTATAGGAGTAAGAAATTAGGAAAAGTCAGTTCACACTGAAAATGAGACACAGCATGGGAGGTGAACTAAGTTCATCTGTGTTTATATCATTTTAGATCATTCATTCAACACATGGTTATGAGAATCTAGTGTGTGCCAGGTACTACAGACACAACTCTGAACAAGCCTGGCAGAGTTCTTGTCCTTCTGGTCTATATTCTTGAGGAAGGGGAGAGATTAACAAGGAAATGCGGTGAGCAGATGGGGTGAAGGGGTGGCTTTCATGCGGGAATAATATTTGGGTTGAGACTTGAAAGACAAAAGCTAGTTCGTTAGAAAGTCTAATGACTTCTCAAGCTAAGCACCAAGGTGACAAAGGAGGAAGTACCTGTTCATGGAGGAAGAGACACAGCTGGGACGTCTGTGGACGAAGCTGAAGGAGCGCAGGGGTCAGAGAGTGTGCAAGTGTCCAGAGCATGCTGAGGAATTTGACTTTTCTTAAAGGTGCATGGGAGCCAGGGTTTGACTTAGGAAGGCTGTAGTGACTACCGTGAGAAAAAGTGAAGTGAACCGAGGAATGCGAGGTGAGGCAGCTGCAGAATCAAGGTAGTTAATTAGGAGGCTGCTGAGTAGCTTAGTGAGCCCGGCAGTAGCAGTTTGGATTAGAGCGTTAACAGTGTAAACTGCGAGGAAAGTCCAAATATGAGACCCGCCCCCAGTGAAAACAGGACTGGCCGACGGACTGATCACTGGAGAGGGACTAGAGGGAACAGGAAAAGTCAAGGAAAAGCCCACAATTCATGACTTGACTACTTGGTGGATGCTCATAACATCTGTTGAGATAGGACGTTGTTCATATAGATGCAACGGTTTATAATCTTACAAGCATTTAATTAGCTATGTCAAATAGGAAGAGAGAAAAGGATGGTGTTTGGGGTTGGGATTTAGCTCAGTGGTAGAGTGCTTGCCTAGCAAGCGCAAGGCCCTGGGTTCGGTCCTCAGCTCTGGAAAAAAGAAAAAAAAAAAGAAAAAAAAAAAAAAAGGAAAGGATGGTGTTCAAGTAAGTCTCTGATAAAAAAAATAAGATGACAGATACTATTCAAGACCAGTAGGATCTGCTTTCAATCCTGTAAGCAGTGAGAATGAAAAGATACTCTCATAAGGACCTGGCTGAAGCACCCAACGCTTACCAGTGGGGAGGAGAAGGGGTTACAAACCAAGGACCCTGGAAAGGAATGGAGAAGGGCTGATGAGAAAGATCAGAAACTGGTATGATCTGAATTGAAGTACAGGATCTTTAAAAGAGCAGGGCTTAGACAACCGTGTTAGGTGCAGATGAGACTTAAAAATGAGAAAAGTCGATTGCCTCAGTAATATAAAACCTATTGACAAGAAAACTGGAGAAGTTCGAAATAGAAATTAAAGATTATTTTATTTTTAAATTTCTCCTTTCTCTCTCTCTCCTCTCTCTCCTCTCTCTCTCTCTCTCTCTCTCTCTCTCTATCTCTCTCTCTCCACTGTGTACTTGAGTGCATGCGCGCGTGCGTGCGTGCGTGCGTGCGTGCGTGCGTGTGTGTGTGTGTGTGTGTGTGTGTGTGTGTGTGGTCTGAAAGTATGTATGCACCAAGTTCAGTCAGAAGAGGGCATCAACCCCCCCAGAACGGCAGTTACAGATGGCTATGCCCCAGCATGTGGGTGCTGGGTTAAGAACAAGTGCTCTTCACTACTGGTCCATCTCTCTAGCCCCAGGACTAAAGGGTTTTGGAGAAGTTTTGAGTGTGAAAAAGTGAGCAGTGGTTGGGATGTAATGTGAGACCAAGTGGAATTTCCATGGCGACAGGATGAGCCAGTAGAGGGAAGGGTGTGACATAAAAGTTGTCTTCAGGAAAGTAGAGGATAGGGCCCAGAGGGTTAGGTGAACTGTTTGAACAAAGGTCACTTCCATCATTCTAACAAGATGGAAGAAAGAACGATGGATTAAAAACATGAGTTTCTGGATTGTCTTGGGTAACCAGCTTTCTTCTGCATGCTTTATAAAAACAGAATGTCTGCTTTTAGTTGTGAACCTTAAATTAATAAGGGCAGCAACCAATGGAAATTAGCATACTCCTTCCTAAGCCTTCAAGCATGTTAGTAAATGCTAACTGTCACTATTAATGAACATGTCAGGTAACAGACTGGAAAACATTAATGGAATAATAACCTTTCAAGCACTCCAGTGTGAACAAGATTACACTGGCCTGGCGTCAACACCAGAGTTGCTGTTTCTATTGTTTTACAGTAACCCCATTTGAACCTGTACTGCTCTGTTCAAGTTACTAAAGATGAGCGCTTCTGAGCAATTTCATTTGTTTAAGATGCAGCTTTGCTTTTCTTCTTGTCTCTCCCCCCCCCATAGGATTTCTCTGTGTAGTTTTAGTGCCTGTCCTGGATCTCGCTCTGTAGGCCAGGCTGGCCTCAAATTCACAGAGATCTGCCTGGTTCTGTCTCTCGAGTGCTGGATTAAAGGCGTGCGCCACCACCGCATGGAGCACCTTTTTTTTTTTTTTTTTTTAAGAGCTATAAAAATGTAAAAAAAAATGTTTATTTTGTGTAGAAATGTTCTGTAGATTTTCAAAACCAAAATTTTGGGTGGACCTAAAGTTGCAAAAAGACAACAACACAATTCTAGAACAGCTTAAGAAGACCTTGGGCATGTTTGAAAGTAATACAAGAACAAGAGCAATAGCTTCACAGTTCAGCATTTCTATATCACACCTAGCACCTTCTAGAGAGGCCAAGGACAGTAAGCACTGTACTTCTTCCTTAAAATTTCAATCACTCTTCTTTCATAGTTGCCTTTCTTAAAAACAAAAGTGTGTGTGTATGTGCACACACATTTCTGTATGTGTATGTGTGGGCATATACCATGGCATGCATTTAGAGGTCAGGTTAGAGATATCCAACTTAGGTTATCAGGCTTGGTGGCAACTGCCTTTAACTATTGGGTCATTTTGCTGGCCATCTAATTTCTTTTTAAATGGAGCAACCAACAATTAGCATTTTTCAAAAAGTGGATCCTCTGTGTTCAAGAGATTTGATTGCATACTCTCTAATTCAGAAATATTCTCCTCAGTTCTCAATCTCCTCTTAATCATTGTCTTCAGGATTAGCTAAATCAGTGAGTGGGCATTATGCACTACTGATTCATTCTAACATTCTGATTTTTATGGGAAATGATTTATTCTATGGAATGATTATTATAACAGTAACTGTGAATTCAGTGGTGAGAAATGACAAAGCTGATTTAAGTTTTTTATTTTACTTAGTAATATTCATATATATGGTCCATATGAACAAATAATAAAATATATCTATTTTGGGTATCATTCAAAATTGCCATCTGAGGGTAAACTTCATGATACAGACAAGTTGCTAAATACCAACTGCCAATCATAACAAGGCAACAGAAAATGTAACAGACAGTGAACAATAAATTTAATAGAGTAATATACAATAATTGAGTTTATCATAAAAGGAAATGTTTATATTTCACTATGAAGATGCAGGTTTTGTTTGTTTGTTTGTTTGTTTTGGTTTCTCTGTGTAGCCCTGGCTGTCCTGGAACTCACTCTGTAGACCAGGTTAGCTTTGAACTCACAGAGATCCACCTACCTCTGCCTTCTGAGTGCTGGGATTAAAGGCATGCCCCACCACTGCCCAGCGAAGATGCCCTTCTTAATATAGGAAGTTCAGTGACTCAGAGGTGATGTTGAAAGTCTATAGATTTACTGAATAATTGTAATATTTATTCTCTGTGTACAGACATAAAATTTTATTACTTGATAAAATGGCTGAGTGAGTTTAATAATGTTATTTTTGTTCTAAGAGTAGTTCTTATAATGGGAAACAAAGATTTCTCAAAGTCTTAGAATTCCCTTGGTACAATGTGATCATTTCTGTACCTGAAGTAAAAAGTAATGTTCTTATTCATTAAACTAATTAACTATAAGTTTATGTTTACACTAAAGAGATAGTTTAACCAAAGGAGACAGAAAGGTTCTGGTTGTTTAAAAGCCTTCTAGTACACAATTTTAACCTTAATGGCAGCAAGTCAACCCAGCTCTCTACCCTAGCCTATGAACAACTCTTAGGACTATTCACTTCCTAAAATTTTCTTTCAGTTTGGGTCTTGCAACCATGTGACTTGATAAAAAGTAGGTCACTTGAAAAGGAAGAAAGCCAATCAACTGAATTACAAAGACAACAAGATTAAACCGACTGCACTGGTTTCATGCACCCTCGCTGAAACTGTGCAAACAGGCGCCTGGCTGTGGTTTGGCATTTAGCAGCTTGTGATCAGTGAGGAGGAGGAAATTTTATTCTCATTAACTGTTGCAGATTTACTGCAGTGAAAAAGGGCTATGTAACCTGAGATGTGACAGTACAGAAAGATCAAAGCCTCAGACTGGAAACTAAATAAACCCTCTGGCTACTTCCTGCAAGGAAAATTCACTTTGGCAATGTAAAACAGAGCCTAGTTAAAAACTACTCACAGCTTTATGAGCTGTCATAGCAGCTCAAGTGGTTTGGGCTGGCTGAGTTTAGAACATTATATTTCCTTGTTTTTGTCTTAGATACTTCTATAAGAAGTTTATAGACTAACTCCCCACCCCAACACAACAACAAGAAACTTCTTGTAGTTGAAACAGCACAGCCACTAAGCATATTAAAGCAGGTCTTTGTAAATTCCTTCCTTATTCATTACAACTTAGGATTTTACTCTGAGACTTGGGAATATGAATTTACTTTTTAATATCTCATCTACAACCTGTACAATTCCTATTCAAACTAAACCCAAATCAGCTATATAGCCCACATGGCTTTAGCTGATTAGCAAGCTATTTGTACAGCATATCTAGAGTGACTATGGGCAGCATGGAGAATGAGGCAATTAATTAATATTACACTGGAAGGCTTATAACCCAGCATTGAGTTTCAGCTGTTCTCTTACAAATTTGAAGAAAAAAATGTTCTGTTTAATGTTTTAGTACAAGAAAAACTTAAAAACTGTTAATAACAGGTCACATCAAAACAGACAAGGCTAGAATGAATAACTCTGCCTTGAATTACACAACACTCCAGTTAGGAGTAAGCTTGATACACTGACTCCAGACTCACAGCATAAATGACTGCTCCATTGCTCTCATTTTAAAGGGCCACAGCGCTTATGCAATTGTTATTCAATTTAGAATATGAATAAAGAAGCATTTGAAATGGTCATTTGCATTGCAATACTTTTTTTTTTTTTTTTTAATGAGAGCACCACCTAGGCCCAAACATTTTCTGTGAGCACTCACCTATGCTTAAAGACCTTAGGTTTCCTTTCCATTTATATTTGCAATTGTTTCATTTTGAAACAGGGTCTCACAATCACCCAGGTTGGTCTGCCTTTAGATCCTCCTGCCTCAGCTTCCTGAATTCTGGGCTTACAGATATATATGAACACACCTGATTAATTCACTCTTAATTGTTTTATCTGTAGAGTCCACAAAAATGTAACTAATACACTTGAAAATACATGAACGTTAGCACTAGATAATCACTCTTGAATGGCGGTTATGCATTCAGTTTCCCAGTCATGCCGGTGCTAACACCCGTGCCATGTCTTTGAATACAAGGCTATACACAGATGATGTGTGAACGTTTTTATAGGAATATATAACAATTTTATATATTCAGTCTTATTATTTTACTTATAGATTCAGTTATACCAAATTTTTAATGCTAAATGAAAGTCTTAATGAAAGACAATAAATGTGGTTTTTTTTTGTTGTTGTTGTTTTCTGAGGCAGGGTTTCACTGGGTTCTGTAGTTGTGTAGTCCTGGTTGTCTGGATCTCGCTCTGTAGACCAGGCTGGCCTCGAACTCACAGAGATCCACCTGTCTCTGCTTCTCGAGTGCTGGAATTAAAGGCATGCGCTACCACTGCCCAGTTTATAATTTTTTTTTAATACACAGCTAATGTGTATGCCTCCAAAAAATTTGCTCTGACCACTAGATAGAAAATGGCACTACATGGGTGAGAGCAGTTCTACTGCCAAGTTCTCTTGCTTCTAAATCTGTAAAGGAAAGTAAATAACTGAAAATTACCTTTCCAAGTAAGCACTACAACCTCTCTAGGATAAAACATCTTCCCAAGTTTCCAGTGATTTTTGGCTTGTACTCTATTTTTCAGTAAAGTTTACAGTTTGCTAATGCTGATGTGTGATAATCTAATAAAATCTAGCCTTAAAGGTTATAGGCCCAATTTACTAATAAAATCTAATTCAATTTTCCATGGGAAATGCAAATAATTAGTGTTCAAGTAGTAGAAGGAGGCCTTTCTCTGCTAGAAAGAAGTTGTCTCTGTACACAGTCTAAATAAATATGACAAGTAAGACAAAGACAGCAAGTTCATAAGGATGTATTTACCAGGCAAAATCAGAGGCATCATGTAGAGAGGTTTACACGGGTTAGTTAGCTGAATAAATGATTTGCACAAGGCACTTATCCTTCAACACTGAGATAATATCGTTCATTTCACTCTCACTTTAATACAACTGGATTGAATTTTTAGAGAGAATTTAAGGTAATGAACTAATTACTTAATGTGTTAATAAACTCCCAGCAGCTTGCCTCCAAGCAAATGTGAAATACCAATTTGCAAGAAAGCATGTCAAATGTATTAAAGCAAAACAGGTTTATGATTTGTCCTACTGCGAAATGAATGCCACATCTCCCTTTTAAAAACACTCTCAACTTCCCCAAACAGGTCACCAGTGATTAATGTATCTCCTTGTCATCTGGATGCAGTAACCGTGGAAACGAAGGCTGCTGCTTAAGGGCTTCAGTATTTATCACCACCCAGTTCCAGTCTGGTTCCCTAAAAATCTCTGAACCTTAACTTCCATTTTTATTCTTTGCCCTCTCTGCCTCACATACATGATTTTGATCAAATGTGATACATGAAATTACAAAGATTAAAGAAATGCATGGTATTTGCTTTGGTGTACTTAGATTTAGATTTTTAAGAAAGTCTTAAACAGTTTATTCTTTGAAAAACTTAAAGGCTCCTAGGAATATTTTTTTCTTGAAAAATGTAACCGGTAATATCCAGGAAGAAAAATACAATTTCACATCAGGATTATTTTCTGTCACGAGTCTCACAATGTACAAAGTCTTTCTTTGCACTGGTTTTGGTTTACACAATGTAACTGTCATGTAGTTACTGTCACTCACGCTCGGCAGGTTTTACATCCCACAAACTGAAAAGTAGAATCACTACATCACTATCTTAGGCATGCCTTCCTCTGTCATACAGCTTATGAATGGCTTTATTAATTTCCAGAAATTCTGTGGCATATTTCTACCCCCTTAATACAAAACTAGAAAGATCTTACAATTATTTCTCTGAGTTAGGCCTGGACAGCTTTTATTACTGGGCTTGAGACAGATTTTTACATATGTTAAAATGTTCTTTGGATAAATGAATACCTATTCATAGTTAATTTATAATGTCTTATGAAAGTTTGCATAGATCTGGATATTTTCAGGTAGAAACATTTTTTCATGTCTAAAACAGCAATTTTTAAAGTAAATGGGATAATATCCTACTACTCAATCTTGCTGTTATATTCTTAAAATACATACATAAAAAAGAGATTGCTTTAAAAAAAACTATTTTCTAATTTGTATGGATGGGTGTTTTACCTGGGTTTGTGTACCATGTGTGTGCCTCGTGCTACAGGGCCAGAAAAGGGCATCAAATCCCTTGGAATTGGAGGTACAGATGGTTTTGAGGCAACATGTGGGTGCTGGAATTGAATCTCGGGTCCTCTGAAAGATCAGGTGGTGCTCTTAACTGCTAAGCCATCTATCCAGCCCCTCTTTTATATTTCTTTTAATCAAGACTTAAAAACTATCTAAACCTAGAAGCAATCCTTTGTAAAGCCTGCAAACATCTAGAACTAAGAATGAGTTAGTAGGGACCAAAGCATACATCCATATCAAGAACTCAGTGTGTGTAAGAGGTTTAACAGTGCATTAAATATACAGGATATTGAATGGTTTTTTTTTAAAAAGATTATATATTGTTTGATAATGGCCTTGCCTCAAACCTAATAAACTAGGTTTTTGATGGAGAATACAGGTTGCCCTATAGTGAAAGAAGTAAATCTCATTTGAATAACAGAATCCTCGTCTTAGGAAAAACGATGCATGAAAATGAGGGGCTGGTAAGATGGCTCAGTGTAGTAGGATGCTACCTGGCAAGGCTGACAGCCGAGCCTGACACCTGGAGTCAGTCCGTGATGAAGAGAGAACTGATTCCTGCCAGCTGTCCTCCGATCTCCACATGCATGCTGTGTAATAAATATGTACATGCAAAGTATACTTGAAATTACTATAAAATACTGTATCTTTTATTTAGAGACATAATTTGTTACTCCTATTCATTATGATCTTGCAACTACGATTTCAGCTGTTATTTAATGGTTCACAAAACAAAGAGACTCCAGTGAAAGGCATACGTGTATAGTATGTAAGTTTACTCACAAAACAAATAACAGTAAACTACACCAAGAAAGGAAACAAAAAGGTTGTAACTAACACCCAGAGAAAATGAAGGCACATGAGGCAGAGAACAGGTCATGTGCAGGTCCAGTTCCCTCTGACCTCAGTGAGATGGTCAGCGACTGACATCACTCTTCCAGCCACAAAGAATGTCAGGCTCTCTGAAAAATATTTTTCAAAGCCCCAAGGAAACTTAAGCAGACTCTGCAGTTTTTTTTCTCCAGTTTATGAAAATTGGATTCCTATAAAAGGAAAATGGACCATTTTTACTGCAACAAAAGCTGATTTGTAAAAGCTGGAAGCAGTTTAAGAATACTCTCAACACGAGGTTCTTGTTAGTCCCGAAAAGTAAGAGTTATAAGAAAAAAAGCTCCAAAAATATGGCATGAATACGTAGTACATAACAGGGGGGAAAAAACCCACCTCGCCTTGCTCCCATTATTTTTAATTAGCTTCAATACCAAGTCCCATTTTACCCCCAACACCAGTTCAGACTTGGGAGATTTGCATTTGACACTGTGATTGGCAACCCCACAGCTAATGCCTGGAGCCCTAATGCATTTTGCATTAGCTCTAAATGTCGGGAAATCCTGGCGCCAAGAGGTTCCAACCAATAGTGACACATGTCTAAAGCCAAGGATTTGCTGTCCAACTGCCAGTATCTATTTCATCAAACGTCTGGTCCCTCTTGTGGAAGGAGATAGATGAGTTCAACAGCTTTCACTGTTTCCAGTTAAACTGCCGCGCCATATCACCAAGAGGCCAGGACTCAGACTAGGAGGCACCCCTGACTTGGACTTTAGGAAAAACAACAATATAGATTAGGTTTTAACACTTCTTTCAATTTGGCTTAGCTTCTCAGATTTTAATACATATATTTACTTACTAAACATTATTTGAGGAAAAAAAGAATCATCTTTCTTTGAACAATCAAAATAATATATGTCATACAAATTAGTAATTTATTCTTTACCTAGCAGTCACTTGGGATCAACTACTTTACCGGAATCTACTCCAAAGACCTGTTCCAATAAGAAAGCCTGAAAAGCCACGGAGGGTGACTGGCAGGTGGCACTTCCACCACTGTACTCTGTCTCATGCGCCGTTCTACATACCATTGGCAATCATTACAAACAACACTGGTGATAGGTTTTTACCTTTTTTTTTTTTTTTGGTTTTTTTCGAGACAGGGTTTCTCTGTGTAGCTTTGCGCCTTCCGTAGACCAGGCTGGCCTCGAACTCACAAAGATCCGCCTGCCTCTGCCTCCTGAGTGCTGGGATTAAAGGCGAGCGCCACCACCGCCCGGCATGTTTTTACCTTTTATACAGTCATCTTTTAGTATTCTTTCCCTGATAGCTTTGCTGGGCCTCTTTATGAAAACAATGATAAAGAAGCAGGGAAGAACTGTGAGTCCTCTGGGTATTTCCCTGACTAGGGGGAGCTTCACAGAGGCAACACTTGCCCCTTTGAAAGGTTTCTAGAGGCTCAGGGTTATCAGGGTTTAAATCCAATGAGGACAATATTTGTTCACGGCCAAAGTTCTTTTCAGTTCCAGGAGAGTTGAAAGTAAGAATTTCCGACAATTTCAGGTTAGTGAATGGGAAATTTATTGTAATATATTCTTATTTAAAATAAATGGAAATTTTCATAATCAGCATTTTGAGTTGATGTTCTTTAATGAGTTTTAAAGTTTACCCACTGGGTATCAGAGACTGAAAGCTAGGCAGTAGTTCAACATTTCAGACCAGGAACATTACACACCAAGATCACCATAGCAAAATACATGAATAATTATATAGCAATTTAATATGACTAAATATTTCCAGAACTAAAATAAATATAACTAACTGAAGACCCATGGTTTGCTATTATCAAAGGAGAACATAGTTATATTCAAAAGAGAATCCTCTCTCAGAGGAGTTGTAGGGAGGAAGAGTGTGGTGAATACAGTCAAAACACAATTCATGTATCTATGGAATTTTCAAAGAATAAATAATTATTACTAAAAAAGAATCTTAAATAGGTAAAAATATTTGAATAAGTGAAAAAAGTAAATTATTCCAGAATAAAACTTATTTAACTAAGAATTATTTCAGAATAACTCCAACAGAATGTGTGAAAGATCCATGACAAGCCCTCTGTTCTCCTGGACACTGTCTCTCCACTGATAAAATAAGCAGCTCTTTCATTTGATTTACTAGCTACAAGAAACCCAAAGAAGTCAACAGTAAATTATTTCTTCTGCAAATAAAAAAGTGATATGCTTATAGGATTTGAAGCTTGTAAAGTTATAAAAGATGATATAAAAGAAAACTTTTCTTAGGGAAAGTTCTTTTTTAAAGGGTAAAAAATTTTGAAATCAAGATAATTACAGTAAGTATATCACTCTTTTGATTATAAGGAGCCTTCAGTTCCTTTTCAAGGATAAAGCATTTAAGCAGCTTTTTTTAAGTCATAAAATAATGTATCACAGTCATTTTCAATAAAGAAGTCCTATATGGATTTTCCCAGTAATTAAAATTTAAAAGAAATAAAAAGCAAAATACTGAAATCTGTAAATATTAAACTTTATCATTAAGTATCTCTCAAAACAGCTAGCTATGTTCTTTTATAAAACTATCATTAAAAAGATAGACTTTGTTGAATTGATCTCAAGATTTATTGACTTGTATATTCAATTATTTTCATATTGGAATTTTTGAGGCAAGGTCTCTCCATATGACCCCAACTGGCCTAGGAGCTTTTTGCCTTATGTCTCTAAGAGCTGAGGTCATAGGGAATGCCCCACACTCCTGACTATATATTCAATATTAATCAAAATGTTTAATTTATTTAAAGTCATAAAATTACATAAAAAGGAAAACAAGTCTTATTCAAGGAAGTAAGGCAAGTAGCAGTTTGCTTTATTTAGACTGGCACCATATATAGGATGATATTTACCATGAAACATAAGGGGAGGAATAATTATAATGGCAGAACAATTAGGTTTATAAATGACATAAGCAATTTTTGCTATAAATATTGAGATCATATGCCCAAATCATCTTTCTTCATTTTTTATTTTATGGAAAACATTTGCACCATGAAATTGTTATATGATAGAGTTATAATTAAACAGTCTGTATTTAAATACTTATAACTGGAATGTCAGACACCTCAGAAATAATCAAAAGTCAAATGTTTGTTTTAGTATTTAGCCATGGTTAGCTTTTATGTCTTGAGGCAAGGGATTTCTCATATGTCAATCCAGTACACTGACAAAATTATTTCTCATGTTGTCACTGAGAAGCCACTACAGAACACCAAACCACATTTCATGAAGATGTCCCTTAAATAAGAGGCAGTAAGTGTAAATATAATTTAAAGAAAGCTTTGCTTGCATTTATGTAGAAAGGTAGTATTTCCATGCAGGGTAGCCATGCATATTAGGTCACCTCACTGGTTACTTCAATTAGCTATGGTTTCTTTATCTATAAATGGATATAATTCTTGCTTTAAAAATTGAGAGTGCAACTTAAAAATCTGAAGATAGACATTTGTAAACTAGATTGTATACGACAGATGATCAATAATATTTATATCAACTATTATAATTATAGTTGTATTAAAAAGTTCATTTCAACAGATCACTCAGAATTATAACACATTGGTCAGGGGAAGAGAGATGAATGTATCACTTAAATAGATTTGGCCTTTGCTATTGGCTACCCTCCACAACTTCAAAGTAAGACGGTGTTACTGAAATACCACTTACTTATGTCATTGAACACGGAGAAATTGAGCCATTGCCCAACTAGACACTTCACTCCTATTGATTCCTATAGTGTTCATGGTGCTGGTAGGTACTCTGCAGGCTACTGGGGTGGGGAGGGGAAGTAATCTTCAATACTACCCAGCTACTAACACTGCAACCTACAATAGCAACCTTTCTGCAAATCATACTGGTATAATAGAGGCACACGTGTTATGGGAATGACTGCCATTTTTGATTAGATTTGAAGACCATTCATGAGATGGAACCCAATACCTGACACTGATAAAGTAGCCAAGAACCTGAGAACATATTATTCACAGGCCCTAGGAGAAAATCTGCTATTATTATGCTAAAGAAATAGAGCGATAAAATGACTCCTAATGATATAGATTAAGTACATCATTCAACCCTTTTAGAGAAACTCCTTCTTTCAACAGATGGTAATTAACACAGAAACTCACAAACGGGCAGTGTACAGAGCATTTCACCCTAAATGGAAAGTATTTATCAACCTCTCCCTCTTAAGGCTCAGGGATCTTCTTGGAAGAAGAGGCAGAAAGATTCGAAGAGCCATAGATGGTGGATGACTCCAAGGAAGCAAGCATCTTACAGATACAACAGGGCTGATGCACATATGAACTCACAGAAACTGGGGCAGCATGTACAAGACCTGCACAGGTTCACAGCAGGCAAACCCCAGCACTGAAAGTGGAAAGGGTCACCAAGTCCCACCTTTAATCAAGAAGCTACTTTCAGTTAACACCTGCTGGGGAAGGGGAAATTTCAGTTGACTATCTCAGTGTGAAATGTCTACAGTCAATGGACTTAGTCTACACTAAGCTGAATGAAAGCTTAGTGATGGCATAAAGAGGAAAAGGTTGTATACACACTTGGCAACAGTTTAAAAAATCTGTAAAAACATTAGTAATGAAGCTGGACGTCTGCTGTAGAGAACTTCATTACAACTGTAAACAATGCTGGCTTATGAGATACTGCTTTCCTTATGTATTTTACGTACTGCTAATCCTGTGGTTATAAGTCTTCTACTGTACTGTTGGGTGGTGGTGGTGCATGCCTTTAATCCCAGCACCCAGGTAGCAGAGGCAGCTGGATCTCTATCAATTCAAGGCCAACCTGGTCTACAAGTTCCAGGACAGCCAGGGAACAGAGAAACCCTGTCTTGATAAGGAAAAAAAAAAAAAAGTCTTCTACTAATAGAAACAGAACTTCCATCAGACTGGTCTATGAATGTTAAACTATATACTGTGTGCTCTCATATTTTGTTTACTAGAAAACTATTATCTGTTTCAAAGGATAGTGTATATTTTCCAAAACAATGAAGCATATTTTTAATAAATTAACTATCAATATCACTCTCCTGGAGAGATGGAAGGTTTTTACCTTCCTCTTAATGACAAATTGAAGCTTTTCAAAACAAGGGAGATGCCACGCCTGAGTTCTCTCTTGGAACATTGCTTACCTGGCAGGAAATGAGTGCTGCCCAACCACATCTCCATTCTGGAGGTGAAAATCATTGAAGAAATCTGGACTTATGGCTCCTTCAGCCGCAATCAGTCCATCTAGAAAGAGTCAAAGCAGCAACTAGTGAAACACATTCACAGGGAATAAAATAGAAATTACCTTACTGAGCAACACATTAGAAATCTATTTATTTGGTCTGGAAAGAAAATGTCAGAATGACATGTGGTGCCCCTGGAGTATGCACAGAAGGCAATACATACATAACATTTTATCATAATAATACAGCAGTCACTGAGTTCCTACTGTGTGCTAGGTAATACCAGTGCAGACAGGAATGAGGCAGACGGCCCTAATGGGACCTACAGTATTTTGGCTAAGAAAAGACAGAAAAAGATAAAGGCATTAGGTGTGGTAGTCAGGGGGTCCGGGCTTAGGAAAGGTCAGGAATAAAGGTAGAGGAGGCATGGAACACCACAATACTTCAACATGTTTCTCATTTTATGTCCAGATAGCTTCATTTATATAGCACGATTTGGGAATACATCAAAAATAATTTGTGGATAAAAAACACTTGACAATTTAAATGGCAAACATTAAAACACACATACGAACGTATTAAATTTTTAAATAAAAATGATTTTCACATCCTGTGCTTTTAAGTGGGTAAGCTATATAAAATGTAAATACTTTTTTATGACTTGGTCTTTACTAGGTATTAATTATTATGTATCAGATTATCAGACATATTTGATGCCCTAAAGAGCTCTACACTGCTATTTTTTTGAGAGCTCTGTTTTTGCTTATAAACAATTATTCTTTTAAATCTAAGCCTGTTAGTATTTTGAAAAAAATAATTAAGAGTTGTATTACATTCTCAGTTGCCCTAGGACTCTAAATAATCTGCTATTTGTAGGATTATGTAGAGGAATAACAATCATCTGGGAATAAGAGATCT